>JAQIWX010001030.1:0-12020 GCA_034696785.1 Lepidocyrtus cyaneus | reverse complement strand
AAAATCCCGTTTGCATTGCTTTTATGTGGATATGGCACCATACCACCCTCCACATTAACATTTAAAGGGGATGGAGGCGGTGCTCCGTGTCCATTAGCCGATTGAATGGGAAAAGAGAAAAGCGGTTCCTCTTTTTCTTTATAAACCGCAATGCCTTCCTCATATCGCTCTAGGATGTTGCGCAGCTCTTCTTCGGTCTGAGGAGTGTGCAGGTTGATAGCTCGATAGACATCCTTCCTTAATCCATTTTTGATATGGTTGATCTTCCGAGCTAGGTTCATCTGAGCATCCACTTTGCTTGCTATGTTGAGCATATAATAATAATAAGTTAGCGAGGATTCAGTTGGTTGTTGCTTTCGGTTAAGCCAAATTGTATCCAGATCAGTAGCTGAGGCCTTGTGGCTCCCATGTTTAATGAGCCCCTCTTTGAATTCTTCCCAGGTGAGAGAACGATTATCTTGTACCCTTTTTTGTGCATTTTCGTAGCGGAACCAGTTTAAAGCGAATCCGTCCAGGTATCCGCCCACCACTTGAATTTTGATGTCGTCGTTCCACGAGTTATTCAAGCTGATTTCTTCAAATCGTTGCAGAAATTCATGTGGGCATGTTGTTGAGTCTCCAGTGTACGTCTTTGGAGGGATGGGGATCTTGACTGGTTTGGGTGGCCGTGGAGGATCCTCGTTGTCCGACATCTTTGTTGTTGAGAAATTGGCGTGGTACTCGACTCACTTCCGATTCTTTATTTTAATTCGGGATGGGAAAGTAGGTAAGTTACTCAGTTTAAGCGTTTAATACGTTATGTAAGTGTCATAGTCTTTTACTCCCACCCTCGATATATAAAACTACTAAATCTTCGCGATGGAATATTGTTGCATACTACTGTTATTTCAAATTTAGTATTTACTATTTGGTTTACGTATAGGCTCCTAGTTTTTAGTAGACTTTCTGGGCATTTAGTTGGTTTTATACAATGAAAGTTAAGTTATTGAAAATGAAGCTTCGCCATTCCCTTACGGTTATTTTGAAAGCAAAGATGTACACATTAAGCAAGCACAACTTTTTAGATTAGTTTACAAGCACATTTTATACTTCCATTGTTTATTCTGCAACACGCGTTTAATATGGCAAGCGAATATAAAAATTATACCGTCACTCCATTGTGTCACTTTCGGCGACCGACATTCCTTCTTATAAAGTTATGCTGTGATAGGAAAAATGTTTTAAAAGAAAAAAAAAGAAATCTGTGAACCCTAGCTTGTTGTTGGGAATTTCCTGCATGATGGGGTTGTGTAAACATTATCCCAAGAAACTTCCCATGGTTGTATTATTGTTTTAATTTCCTTCCTCGATAGCCCGATGCATTTAGACAAACTTTCAAATAGAAATTTGACGACTCGTTAGCACTGCACTATTATGATCGCAGGGAAATAAAATGCTATGAAGGCCAAAAATGGAAATGCGTGATGAAAGAAATATCCCCGCAGTACTCGTTTTATCTACTGCCTTTGCCTTCCTATTTGATGAGAGAATTTATAGATATATTACTAGAGATAATACTCGGTGCGAGAATTTACAGCATATTACTAAGAATGCTACTCGATGTGAGAATTTACAAACATATTACTAAGAGGCTACTGAAATTTCAGCAAGTGTACAATGTTTCCCAGTTTAATACATAGCATTGCCGTTTCGTCCGGCTCACCAACTCCTTCTCCTTTCCCTTCCTCTCCTCCTGGCAGCTCCTCATTTTATGTTTAAAATTTCCTCTGTTTAGAGTAAAGCAACTACAGCTACATACACGGCTTACACCGTATAGCTTGGCTTGGCATGAGCTGCAATCTTTTAAGTAAGGACACTGAATGCAAAGTGCAACCAGTTGAGCTGATCTGAGTAAGAAGACAGGAGGGAGGTGGATTGAAATATTGCGGTTTCATATTTGAAAAAAAATGTGCATTTTGATAATATTACGGCATGCACTCATGTGGCAGACCAATTTACAAACCCAACCATGATGAATGATTTGCTTTCCGCAATTACTATTTTCACGAAGTGTGCCAATGTTTCCCATCAATTTAAAAAACACTTCGGCTTAAATTTTTTTTGCCTGCCATTTAAATACTTTGTATTATGTACAACACTTTGGCATTATCAATACAATACTTTGAAATATAGACTTACTGCAGCTTTCACCTATACCGTACCTCGATAACAGTCATGTTCTATGGAGCAATTTCCTTCACTGTTTAGCAAACTTCTGATTGCCCAAAACTAATGGGAAGTCGGGGCTGTGGATGCGCTTCCTTTCTTAGAGAGAAACTGTAGGCAAATCATAGTTTAAAGTTAGTGCTATTCGTTATTTTGTAACCTGGGTGATTATCATTAACAGACTTGTGACTTCCATGCAGTTAAAACGAGCATTTTTGCATGTATTTATGCATCACAAAAAAAACGACTAAATATGTGCTTATTTATGCACGTATATGCACAATAGATACTTATTTTAATGCAAGCAGAGCAGGTGTGAAGTATAGTTTACAATGTCAGTCGGTTTATCAATAATATATAATCGCTTCAAATCATTACTTACGGTCAACATTTTTGATTAACTTTTATTTTCCAGAGTTTTCTAAGCAAAACGTTAACATTACCTCCCCAAAATCGTTAACAAATGCCAAGTTTATAGCAAATGTGTCGAGCAAAAACTAAAATCACCCAAAATTTACCGAGAAAGGCCAAATAGCCTTGAAAATGGCAAGAGGTTTAAAATTGCGCTGAACTATGCAAAATAAACTTGGCCAAAATGTTTTTAATATCATTAAACATGTTTGGCAAATAAAGGTCTTTGATTATTTGCTCTCCAAAATAAGGCAAATCCGGGCTTACGATATATTGTATGAGTATGCATGGCATGTGGAGAGGGATATATATAAATAACGTTATGGACAAAACTGGATAGATATATATATTAACTTATTGTTTCGTTAACCATAAAAATCCGTACCTATGGTTATAGCCTTGTAGTTTTAAAAAAAAATTCAATGGAAACAAGTGAGAGAGTGAGCTGTTTATTTTTTTGTAATGGAAAGAAGGGACGGAAATAAGTGGTTTTAGAAATCGAGGAATTTGAAGATGCGGTACTGTAAAATAAATGGTTTATTTTTCATGTTATAACATGATGAGCGCGGTGGCCACTTCCACTTTGACTTTGCCTATGACCATTTTTCTCCTTTCCGTATTTCCTTTCTCCTCACTGAAGTGGTCTGGTGAAAATGTGTTATGGATAGCTGTAATACGTATATTCTTTAATACGTTTATACGAATAAAAATATTTATTACCAACAAGAGGAAAAATGTAAGTCTTCAGTTTTTAAAACGTTTCAAAAAGTTGTTGAATAAAAATAGGCTGGAAATACGACGATGATGATGTGATATGACTATTTTAGTTTGGTCTCTCGGTATCCTTTTATATTTCTACTGTACTTCATTTAGGTATAAAAAAGTATCCAGTTGTTTTTTGTAATAATAATGAGGATCATCTCCATCCTATCATCGTTCTATTGGGTATCCTACTTATTTTATATATCAGGCTAGGTAGGGGTATATAGGTATAAAATAACGTGATTTTTAGCTTTACGGAAGCGTCCAGTTTCTAACATTACGTAGGTGGGAGATTTTCAGAAAACGTAAATGATAAAATTGTATAGGACGGACGAGCGGAGTGGAAAAATTTAGTGTGTTTGTAAGCATGTTTTTTAAGAAGTGTTGGATTTATTAAAGGAAGGAATTATTTTCCTTCCCCTTCTTTTTATTTTAACTTATATATCTTTGTGAAAGTCACAAGTCTGGTCATTAATGAGCCACCTTAAAAAGTGCTCACCCTTTTTGTAATATTAATTGGCCACGCTATTTATGCTTTCTACCTTGCATTTGCAAACCATATTTTACGATGTATTCCTATATTGTATTTCTTTCCCTGCTCGCCAGCCTTGGCTTTATATCAGCGTTGCAAGGAAATTTTTTTGTTTTATTTTCCAGTTTGCAAGACATGGTTCCACCACCAGAAATATGTGTTAGTATATCACTCATTGAAGATTCCTGTCAGGGAATGTTGTGGTGGATGGTCATGTCATCCCTCCTTTTTCTCCGTTACCACTTGAGAACTTACTTGGCTTTTTCATGCCATGCTACCAACTTATGGATCAGTCGTCATTCATTTTTAAATATTATTTCTTGCTTAGATTATTTCTGAAATCTGTGAAATCAGGCTCATTTTGAAATAGCTATCCTTTGTTAGTTTTCTACATTTTTAAGGGAGTCTTCGAAAGAGGTATGAGCGAAAGGTTCGATCTAGTCAGTACCTATCTAATTTTTAGTGCAATCCTCTTGACTCCTGTGTCTCAGCTATGGACTGGGTTGGACAATGTGAGAGGGTGTTATGGTACATAATATATAATAAAAAGTGGAAACTTCTTTAGCTATCCGACCGTATGATAACAGAGAGATATACCTACCTACCTACATTAGTTTTAATTTACCTACTCATACCTATGCCCCTACTGAAGAGCAATATTATAACTGAGGGCAAAATTATAACTACTTAATTTTTAAGCTGTACGACGGATTGACTATCATTATTTCTTACTTTGTCCTTATTTAACCTTGTTACTACGGCGTAATTTACGTAATTAAAATAATATTCCTTCCAAAAAAAAATTCTTTTCCGTTCTTATAAATATCATGTTTATTATCCTCTTTTCAAATCAAATCCTTTTTCCTTTGTTTCAAAAATCCTTTTTTTTATTCCCTTCTTGTATTTAAAACCTGTTCATTCTCTCTTTTTTTTTACTTTAAACTGCTTCCTTTCTTGGTAAGCAACAACAAAATCAACCTTTTCAATTCAGTTTTATTCTTTGTTTCATATTCAAACCTGTTCATTTTCTCTTTTCACTTTAAAACTGCTTCCTTCCTTGGTAAGCATCGATAAATCATCCTTTTTACTTCATTTTTATTTTCCATGCAATAACATTCCTTCCAAAATTCCTTTTCCTTTCTTATAAAATAACATGCTTATTTTTCTCTTTCGGCTTATATATACTTATATACTATGTAGAGACTGGAAATAAGCATTTCTCCCTATCCATCACCAGCGTATTTATACACTGTGTGAGACCAGTACCAGTAGTTACCCCCACTCGCGTATAATATATATATTCTGGTTTATGGATCGGTTGGCTTGTCAGCGTCTCATGAAACGAAAAAGTATTGAGATGTAATTTAAGCCATCAGGCGTGAGCTCGTAAATTTGAGTTTTATAGCTTGCAGCTAGTCTTACGAACGGAGGAAAACGTTGGATTTAACTATCCAAACGAGGAAACTCAAGCAGTGTTTCCGAGAGAGCTAAAACAGTTTCTCATCTTTACGCTACTTACACAAAAAAAAACTTCCTGATCAGAGAAGGATTTTTGAGCCTAGTGGCTTATAAAGTGGTTGCCAGTCCCACTGCCTGGAACTCGAAGATATGCTTATCCCCATGAACGTTCTTCCCTACTAACTATCTAGGTATATGTACTCTATAAACTTATTACTTCTGTAGTGCTTATCTAAATAATATTTCGTGTCAATTTCATACTTACTGTTTCTCTTAATCATTACTTTTCCTTTAGATTCCAACCAAAAAAAACTATCAACCTTTTCATTTCTTATTTAACAAACCTTTACTTATTCCTTTTTCTGAGCAACAAAGTCAAAACTTTTTTCCTTTCAAAATCACTTTTATTTTTCATATACTTTCATGCCTTTCCCGGCCACTTTTTCTTTTCTTGTCATCACGAACAGTAAAATCCTTTCTAAAAAAAATCCATTTCATTTTTCATATAATGCCTATCTTGGCTCCATTTTTATATTCTTTTCTGTTCAATAACAATCAAATAAATTCTTCTTTCAAAAATCATTTTTATTTTCCATTCAATGGTAACATACTTATTTCTTTCCCTTTTTTTAACTGTTAATATCCTTTATCCACAAACCTTTTACTACTACTTTCTTATGTTAATCTAACACAACCTACTAGAACTACTGAACGACTGAAATAGAGCAAATACTTATCCTTATCCCAATTGCTCTCATTATTTTAACTAGCCTTGCCTAAAATTAAATGTAGTTCTTATTGCCTCCCATCATACCGAGTGATGTAATATTTATAACTACTTGTACTTACAGTGCTCAGCTAACCCATTCCCATCAACTGGTTAATCTACGCAGAATGTAGATCCGTCCGTCTCCTTCCTCAAGAAAATGAACCGAGTTCCGTTTCATTTTGTGTAATTGGCCATTTACACCACCCGCCTAACCATGCTTGCTCCACAGGTTTTTTCCTTATGAGGTCTTTTTATGTTGCATGCAATATTAGTATTTTAACCTTTTAACCTGAGTGATGAAATTCAGGAGCCTGGTGGTAAAACATGTTCAGACTTACTTGAGAGAGATCAGATCGAATGATTACCCCTGACATGATGTTATGCAGTAGATTGGTATACCTAAACCTGGGATGGGGTATGGGTTATGCTTTATTTGACAGCTTCTGCCTTCTCCCTCGCCGGTTCCCCGGACACGTTTCTCCGTTCTATCTTACTAGCTACCTATTTATTATGTATTTTTCTCACTATATATATATGATATACATATGACAAAAAGGTTTTTAGGGTTCCAATAAGTTGGTTAAAATAAGGTTTTGTAAATCTGTAACACAAAAAAACTCATCCAAGCCAATATTAGTTCCACGTCATTATTTTTATGTAAGGGTTTATATTATGGTTAATATTCTTACTCTAAGTATACTACTACTACTACGTAAGTTAACCAAACAGTTTTCACACTATTAACTACGATACTTCGCTGAAATGTACAAGTCTCCACTTTCTTCTGGAATGCATAAATTACACGCAAATCAGGAGGGAGCGATCCTATTGCAATAACATTGTTTTTTTTTCCTTGGAGGGCTGGCGAGAGAAAGACATTGCTCCATCCCCAAAAGAGCAACTTCACGCGTTAGTGAGATGACTGCGGGGGGAACATTACATTGCTCTTGCATGATTGAAAATTGTCAATATAATTTTCCAACACCTTCTAATCCCATGGTTTTTTTTTATGATTTGATTTTTAACACTTGTTAGATGAGCTTTGTCTTTAATTTGTTCCTTAAATATCGTGGGAGAAAAAAAACAGTCCGTGGGTCTTCGCTTCACTTCTTCCTATTCGCATAGCTATTTTCTTATTGCTTTCTAATCTGGCCTGTACACCACTTCGATGGGGACACTTTCTCGTCATCTTAATTACATATACGCACTGGATAAACGGAGCTTGCTAGGCACCTCGCATACCCTGAGGACGCCTTATTTGTGGTTTAGTATTTAAACCTAGATCCAGTGGCCCAGTTTCCCAGTGATAATCTCCTCTTTCCGTGGAATGCACATATTCCCAATTTGTCTCCTCTGACTATTGTCTTTAAGTTTTACCCAAGGGTTTACAAGTGTGTGAGTAAAGTGCGGTGAATTAATATGGCTGAGTCAGATTTACAAATGCCCCAGGCTTCAACTTCCACGGAAGAAGGCTATAGAGCTAATTTGTTTACTCCCGTCGTGGACGATGTTCCAACTCTTGCCAAGAAGTACTCCCCAGACGTTCTACGACCATCTATGGCTACCTTCTCCAGTCTGTTCCACGATTTTGGGTGCAAAGCACCCTTTGATTTTAGTGGATGGGGAACAATTCTGATCGGTCATTTAAATCCACAGCCACCAAAAGACCCCAATACAATGAAAAGTAGTAGTGTTAGTTAATATGTTCCAGTTCATATTGTCTATCAATCCCCCACCTTGACTACCCTTTTGTTATTACCTTGTTTTAGTCATACATGTTATTACTTCTTATCTTTCCAGGTGAAATTGGCACTAGCTATGATACTGACAATGGATGAGGGCTGGTTCAATTTATTTGGGGCAGAAGACGGCAATGTCTCGCGACTACTCATTGGTTTGGAATTAGGTAAATATTATTTTTTTTAATGACTTTTCGCTCTGCATATTACTCTCACCATTCCACCAAAAATCTAAAAAAAAAATAATCGGATATTTTCTTTATTTCTGCCCAAAAATGAACTAAGCTTTTAGTTTGTCTTTTTGATTCAGTGTTAGTATTAAAAGGACTGGTTAACCCCATATTCTTGTGACTACTCAAAAAAAAACTCTTCACTTTCTCCGTTTTAATTTCCCCTCCATCAACCTTTCCTTCCGCTAGAGTCAAATCAACTCACTCTTTTTCCACCATGCACGTTCAGTTTTTTTATTTTTCTGGCTACCTAGTCATCCTGACCACCGACACGTTAGCTCATTTCCATCCATGTCATGGTAGGAAATTTCAACGGTTGCCGTGATATTGTAGTTCTCTCCTCAAAAAAAAACAACCATCACCAAAAGGAATCCTTCACTAATTCATAACCTTTCTCTTTCTAGCGATGTCCACTCGAATACAGCAAATTGGCCCATTCGTCGTAGCACGCTCGGGAGATATGAAAGGAACACTCGATCCACCAGCCATGCAGCTGAGAAATACCCTAGCTAACATGGCAAAGGAAGTATTTGACCCAACTAACGTGCTGCGAGATTTAGATCCCAAAAAGGTTGGATCCAATTTCATGAGTCATTACATGCGGTTTGTCAGCAGCCTTCTTCCTACCGATCGACTTTTGACGCTGGAACGAGCTGCTCTCATTCCACAAGCCGTATTTGCGTTCAATATTTTGACTGATCCTTTCCGCCTACGCGTTTTTACTCAGGATGGATTGAGAGGGCTTCTCAATATTGAGCTGGACAGTAAGTCATTTTTCTGATTTCAAATAGTACTTTTTATGTAAATGAGTATGTAATTCTTTTATACGAGTAAACAAATATCCGTTTGTGGCGTATGACATTATGGCAGAAATTTCTCTCTTTCCACAGGGGTCACCCGAATGACCACGGACATCTTTCCTGGCTACATCTTAAACAAACCGTCCTTCCCTCGAAGGAAAACTCCCCTAACCGAGGTTGAAAAAGGTTTGTGCATTTATTTTTGTTCCTCCTTTCCTTCCCCACTCAACTATAGTACATAGTTGTTTTATTTACCCTCATTTACCGATGGGAATCTACAGTTATCACGTCGTGTCGTCTGTCTCATCTTTGTCTCCTCTTTTCTTTTTTACAGCCTGACTGCATACCGAAAATATGCTGTGTGATGCTCGCTATTTCCGGGTCTTGTCCAATATCAGAATTGAAATTGAAATCAACTCTACCCTGACCAACTTTCTTTCTGATGAGGGATCGCTTAGCTATGACTCCCTTCGCTCTGTAGTGACCGACCGGGATGCTTTATATTTACAACTACGGCTTGAAAAACAGAAGCTCATCTCGGAGAAACAAAAGCAAAAGGCAACTGTTCCGGAGAGGAAGAATCCACGTTCCGGGCCACGCATTGCAGCTTTAGCATCCGCCCCTGCATTAGTCTCTCCTACCCCCTCTCCTGTTGCTGCCAAGGCAAAACGACCTCTTCCCAAGAGAAAACAGAAAAAGAAGACAGCCACTCCAGTACGCAAAAATGTTCGTCCTGGGATGAGTGGATCGGCCTTTGCATCTACTCTTTCCCATCCCTCACTCTCTCCAGCGACTGAAGCTCTATTAGCTAAACGCGAGGAGCTCGTAGTGACAGTGGTTGCAAAACCTGTATTGAGCCCTGATATCACCTTATTGTAATTAATACCTATGTGTCCAGATTTTACTCAGTCATGCAGTCACATGGATATTTTGCTCCCTCTGTCTCCTTTCCTTTTCTGTGCCAAAGTGCAACCAAAGCCATAATATTGTTTCCTTTGCTTTTGCTCTCCTCCCAGCTTTTTTAATCCTGTGCTTTTGGGATCCTTTCCTTTTCTGTGCCAAAGTGCAACCAAAGCCATAATATTGTTTCCTTTGCTTTTGCTCTCCTCCCAGCTTTTTTAATCCTGTGCTTTTGGGATTCGTTCAAAGAGCCTTCCCAACACAATCCACTTCAATATCCTCCCCAACTCTACTGCTAAAGTTACGAGCTATTTTAAGTTTTTCTTCTTGGTCCTTCCTATATTCATTATCCACCACCTCTAAGTTCATGTAAAAATTAATACTATAATGAGTCGCTAAATGCCGAACACAAGCCCCTCTTTTTCTTACTTTTCCTCCCTCTCTCTTAAGACTGGGTAGCACGCTTTAACAGCAGTGCACATTTGTAATAACAGTGTTATGCATGTGCCACCGCACGTGAAGAGATTGGGCCGTAAAGCAGAGTTTACCACATAACAGTAGGCAACCACTAGCTTGGTTAGCTCAAGCAACTTATAGATTTGTTAGACTCGTTTCCCTCACGCTCGTTTCCTTCTCATTCTCTTTGTTTCTATTTCTCATCTTTACTAGCCCAAATAGTGAGTGTATGCCAACAAAACTCCCTAGAATTTTTCAATTACACTTTAATATTAGGGAAATTGCGAGTACATGACCATTTACTTGTCATTCAAAAAAAAACATATTATCATATATATATGCCACCCCTATTCATCGGTCTCATGCAACTAACCTCAACCAAAGGCTTGTAGAATTTATCTACTATTTCTTCAAATCAAGACATATTTTTAACCTACCTCCTCTCCTCACCAAGGAAGCTACTTTCTACCACATTTTTTCTTTCCTCTTTTCCGCCTTGTTCCATCTCCCCAAGCCGTTTTATCCACTGGCTCTCCATATAAAAGAATCGGGTAGGCCAGTCCACCTCCCATTTTATTTTTCTTTTTGTACAGCGATGTGCTTGATAAAATATTTAATATATATGACAAAAGTAAGGAAGCTCACGAAACGACAGTAAGTTATTTATGCAAGCCATTTCCAATAAATACTTTTTCATGGAGTCCAGTCCCCAAAAAAAAATAAAAACGCATTTACTTCTCCTTACACTTTCCCCATTTCAAAGTCCTCCAGAGCTTCCTTCTCATTATCAATTTGAGCCGAGGTCGGCATCATTTTTAATTTGAACTTTGGTAACAAAAAAAATTTTGGCTCTCCGTTTTTTTGTGAAAAATAATTTACCGAGAGAATCACCGAGAGCTTCCCTCCGCCTACATTCTATCTCGTTCTTTCCCAGTTATGTGGAGTTTGGAATAAATGTAAGGCCTTAGGTTAAGAAACTGCACATCCCCACTCTCTGCTTGTCATTAACGCTTTTTCTATACACTTGGATAATTGATCTCATCCACTCTCCTCTCTTCGCCCTGTCCATTTTCACACATGAATACAATGTTACAATGTTAGTGTACAATACTAATATCCTGCATGCACCCACCCCGTAAGGCAGGGGTTACTACATAGTAGTATGGGACTATTAACATGGCAGGTTCACGCAACGTATCTCCTCATCCCCCTCTCATTCTCATTGTCTCATATTTTTTTGTTTACTCATGTCCTTGTACATTTCAGCAAAGATTTAAATAAATATATTGCCACAATATTCCATCTTGAGTTTTCAAATTACTTCTACTCACACACACCAAAAAATAATATATACATTCACGTACCTGTGTGCAGTTTGGTTGCCTTGGGTCCTGGTCTCCGTATCCTGGCTGGCGTCCTAGCTTTCACTCTCCACAAGCGTTGAACTGGGATGGTAGAATTTTTTCGTTAGTCCCCACTTGGTTTACACCTCAACAAATATAGGGATGGGAAAAAAAACTGTTTTTTTATTGGCTTCGTTTTTTTTTTTGTTCGTCCGCTTGTTCACTTCACCACGTATTTTTTTAAATCCACTTCACTGTTTTGCACTCCCACTCATTATTGTTACAACATTCACGGAACTGTCCCACAGGTCCCGGGTTTCGGCACCAAAAATTTTCTATGTCACAGCACGTTTGGCCTGGCTGGGAGATATGAATGTGTACATGAGCGTATTTTTGCAAACAGATCGAGCCGAAG
>JAQIWX010001029.1:0-12021 GCA_034696785.1 Lepidocyrtus cyaneus | reverse complement strand
TGTTTGTTGGGGAAAGCATTTCCTTCCGTGAAAAGCTTATTTTTCTCCGCTTGATAGCTGTTCCCATAAAAGTTGAAAGGGAACAAAAGGAGAGGATGGAGCAGATATTTTGTCCACTCATATTTTCCCCCTTTTTATTCAGAGAGCTCGCTTCCTGTTTCATCATCCTAAAAGTAATCATCCTGATGATGATGATAATGATGATGAACATCAAGACATTAAAGTGATCCTTTTCTCCTCCCAAGAAAATTTTCCACAAAATGAATCTGGATATGATTTGATGTGAGCACTTCTGTTTACCTACTCAAACTGGATTCTGACAGATGGACTGAAAAGTCCGTGCAAAGCTTGTCAAACAAACATAATAAGATTCTTAGCTGCTTCCTCCTCCTCCAGCCCCGGAGAAGTTTACGGAGATTTTATGCAAAAGTTCTTGCTAAAAAAGTCTTAAGTTACTTCTTCCTCCCGAGGAGGAAGTTTATGCTTATAATCATGATCATGAGAGGAAGAAGGTAAACTAATTTAGTAGAAGGAAGGGGTACACACACATATATGGTTGGGGAGAGAGCATAGGATGAAATGAGAGAGTTGCGAAATAAATGCCCTCGTTCCACTGATGAACAATGCCAGTTTACTCCATTTTCAGCGTGGATGATAAAAAAGGAACATTTTTTTTTGGGGGGGGGGGCTCCTCTTTTTACTCCCTTGCTTTAAAGGGAAGAAGGAATGGAGGAGCCAGGTGGTGGTGGGGAAATGGGAGCCAGGTTCCGGTTAAATTTCAAAAGCAGCCCAATTCGACAGCTCCCTCCAAAAGGTCTTGAAGTTGAAATGATGTTGGAGAGCAGGAGGGAAGGAATCGAATAGGATATACTAGGATGGATCAAATACTCAAAAGAAAAGGGCCACTTAATTACAGACAAGTTCTGATGATGATGATAAGACACGACATAAAACTGTGCAATAGCATAAATATGTACCTAATTAATAATACTCATTAGTTAGCTTCACATTCACATACATACATAGGTAATCACTTTATGATAGCTACATGAATGTTTCCCTTCTTTAAAAATGTAGAGTTTGTTTCGGAGAAAAATTAAAGCTGTAAAAAGTAAAAATGAAATTGCCATTTCCTTCTACCTGCTTGTTTTTCACATTGAACATTGGATTTTAGTTTGTTGCACACTCACACAAGCACAAAAATGCTTCGTTTCATTACTCAACAAAGGAAGAAGTACATTATGTACTTGTTTGTATGTACTCTCATAGTCTCATATCATTAGTATTAGTGAGGTCGGCAGTCGAGTCGGGTCAGAGTCAGGCTCGGTGGTAGTCGGCGGCGGTTTTTACTATCCCTATCTGGTCTCACATGTTCTCCACTTTGTATTTTGTGTACGAAACACGGACTGCCCCGTCCCAAGTGCATTTATTTGCTTTTCGTTGAGTAAATGTAAATGCACTCACTTTTGCCGGCCAGCCAGCCAGCCAGCATTACATTACCAACTGGAATGAATGCATTATGCATTGATTGAGCACAGTCCAAAGATAAATGGGAAGTGTGTGTGTGGATTATGTTTTTAGTGATTTTGGAGGAGTTACGTAACTTTTGAGTTTGAAATGCATTTTGGCATCTTGGAAGACTGCTCCCATTTGTCTTTTTTGTGATAATTGTAAAATTGGCTAGTTATTTGGTAATTTGAGTTTAACTGATTATGCTACATATAAATACTTGTACAGCTGATTGTATAGATGTGTTTGTACCTGTAATATGATGGCCGTTTTTTTTAAATTGCTTTAATTCCAATTTCATAGGTCAAAAAAGTAACTTTGGATTGACCGGAGTTCAACTTGGACGTTGGAAGATTGTCGACAGTTCATATTGGAAGTATTTGCTTTTCAAAGGAGGTTTGTAACCTAATCAACTTACTATGCATCGGATGAAGTTTCTAAAGTACGGGAAGTGGGTTCTGGGGGCCGCTGCTGCAGCCTCAGTCACCGCAGCCATTGTACATTGTTCCCCCGCCTCAGCGACCTCTTGGACACCGAACAGACCGACAAGTGTGCCTGATGCCTATTCCAAATGGGACTATAATTGGGACAAGTAAGAGTGAAGAGAGCTCCAAAACGTTCCGTCTTCATTTCGTCTGCTCATACTGCATACCTGATTGGATAGTTAATTATATAATAATTGATTGTAATTTAATGTCTAAGAGTCCCCTTTGTCAATTTGTTTCAGACGGGAATCCTACAGTTTAATCAAGCCCCCCAAACGAGGCAAGTCAGGAGGAGGTGGAGGGGAGAAGGGAGATCAGCCCGATGCGGACGACGGGATTATGGAAAAACTGGAGAAGAAAAAGGCCAAAGCCATTCGCCACATCATCCTCGTCCGGCACGGTCAGTATAATATGAAAGGGGAGAATGATAAAGAACGATACCTCACAGAGCTCGGGGAGGCTCAGGCCAGGCTCACCGGGATAAGACTGAAAAATTCGGGCATCGACTTCCATTCCATTGTGTGCTCGAACATGACCCGAGCTATCCAAACGGCGGAGATTATCCTGAGCCAGATATGCCAGGATAAGTTGGCCCTTGAGATTCACGATCCAGTCCTTCGCGAGGGGGCGCCTTGTCTACCAGAACCTCCCATTTCCAACTGGCATCCGGAGGTTCACGTACGTAACGTTTAGAATGTTTTGTAGCATTTGATTGAATTGTAGCATGTACATCGTACATCCTTATTCAAATCATTCGTCCCTGGTCTGCCTACATTCAATTGTGGTGATCGAAAAATGCTGACGTGAGTTTGATTACAATGTTCTATTATCTAGCAGTACTACCAGGATGGCGCCAGGATTGAGGCAGCCTTTCGAAAGTACTTTCATCGCGCGGATCCGGAGCAGGAGAGTGACTCTTACGAAATCATAGTGTGTCACGCTAATGTAATCCGTTATTTTACATGCAGGTAAGCTTACGAAACTGCGATGATGAAAAATAATTGTGATACAACACATTCATGTCGTCGTCACACATCATTTTTGCTAACTGGCTGGCTCACTTAATTCTTAATTATTATTATTTTTTATTTCTTTTTCCACAGGGCTCTGCAATTCCCGGGCGAAGCTTGGCTCAGAATTAGTCTAAATAACTGCAGCATTACTCTTCTCAGTATTTTGCCATCTGGTAGAGTTATCTGTCGGGCACTGGGAGACAGTGGTCATTTACCCGTTGACAATATCACCACATAATGATCCTCCGCCTCTGTGTTATATAAAAAAAGTTTTTTTTACTCTGTATTGCCATTGTTTAAATTATCCTCGATGCAAAGCCAGGAAGTGGGAGTGAAGTAATTAGAATTAGGTGGATATCTGTAAACGACTTTAAATACGTTAATAGTACAGTTCTAACTAAATTACTTAATTGCTTCTGAATAATGCTTCAAATAATCTGTATCAAAAAAATCCAGTCTTGAAATACTTTTTTATATCCAGTTTAAATATTACCCTGTAAGAGTGAGTTGGACTGTATGTATGAAAGTACATAATTCGTATTGTAAATGTTTTTTTTTACATCCTGTCAGTAGCAATCGTCATTTTTGAAACTTGTTTCGGACTGATAACCTGGAAAAAAATATGCAGATGTACTTAGATGTAATTGTATTTTTTAACATGGGCTGTATGATATTCTAGTTAAGTACATCTCATTCAATCGATAAGCCTTAAACACTTCAGTCGTCTATGACGGAGGGTGGTGAAATGTATCAAAAATGTGTTTCTTATTTGGTTCGCCTTCGGGTCGGGATATCATTCTGCAACTTTGTTTTTGTTAGCTCACAAGTTGTAAAATTTCGAGTACTGTACACTTACGTGTGGACAGGCATGGCCAGGTGATGATAATGATACGATGAGTGATTTATGTATGGATCGGATTATAGTTTTCTTATTTACAAATAAATTACATAAAATATCGATGAAAGAAATTTGAGCAAAGCAAGCATTGTAGTAATTTGTCTGTTTTAAAATTTTATTTTATAAATGAAAGCGTTCAAACATTTTCACTTTTGTTGTTGATGATGGTAGAACTATCATAGTTAACAAGTTTACCTACGTTAGCATTTCCTGATATCATCATAATAATATCATGATTTAGATATATTTAAGCACTTAAATTATAATAGACAGATGATATTTAGCTAAATTGAGATGATGTTAGTTATGACATGTCTGACTGCATTTCAAACACTAAATCATTTTATTATGTAGCCCTTGGCTGGTAACCGAAAATGGCATATGATAACTTACTTGGAAAAGGAACGGGATCCCATAACAATATTTAACATTTTGAAACACTTTAGTAGGTAGCAGTAAACATAATTATTTTCAATAACATAATAGTATCTAGGTAGATCATTATGATATGATATGGACTGCCATATGTAGCATTAGCACACACAAAATACGGATAAACTTACGTAGGTTTCATAATAAGTTAAGTAAATGTCAATGTCATGATTCATATGATGTCTGTCTACAACCCATAAATCAGCTAGGATTGTGACTCCTGCGGTAGGTAGGCCGCCCCCAACCCAAATATAAATATAGACGAAGGTGTGGTGCCAGATTTCATATTACTTGGGAAGCAAGTTTCAACATAGCGGTTTTTAATATGAAAAGTGGTAACTCTGCAGATGCAATTTGAAATTATTTTTAAAAATTAAAGGTAAATTATTCTAACCCCAATTTTATACACCGGGCAAAATTATTAGAATGAAATGACGTCGTGAAATACCGGCACCACACTTTTCTCCCTCACATTTGTAAGTACGACGGAGAATGCTTTTATTGATTGAACTGGTAATCTTCCGGCTCCTCTTCCCCCTCTTCGTCTTCATTTTCCTCGGCCAAGTCCGGCTCCCCAAGGGCTCTGACAAATTCTATTTGGATATAAAAAAAACCACGTCACTTTTCCTCGTGTCTAGTCTGACCCTGGCCGTCAAGGGGAACGGCATGATGGGGAAATCCACTTATAAACATGGCCTAATGTGATTGCCCTTACCATTGAAGTCGATCCGTCCATCTCCATCAACGTCCACTTCCTTTATCATATCCTCAATCTCATCCTCACTCAAGTCCTCTCCCAAACAGTGTAACACTGCTCGGAGGTCGGAAGCGCTGATGTAACCCCGATTGTGCTTGTCAAAGATCTGGAAGAGTTTGAATCAAAAGCAAATTAATTGTGAAAAAAAGTCTAGAAGAAAGTAAAAAAAAAATTGCAGATTAAAAACATGTTTACCGAAAAAAAAACTTACCCTAAAAGCATCTCTCAGCTCTTGCTCTTCATCCGTGCTCCCTCCCGTGTTTCCTGAGTAGTTGGACACGATTTCTACAAATTCTTCAAAGCTGAACAGACCATCCCCATTAATGTCCACCTAAATCCATCCAAATAAATTCATACCATTTAGCTTAGGCCCATATGAAAAAAAAACTTTTGCAAGGATTTGATCAGCTCCAATCCAAACAAAACTTTTTTTTTGTCTCAAATAATATGTACCTCTTTCAGCATCTCCTTCAACTCCTCCTCACTCGCGAATTGTCCCAGGGATCTCATCACAATCCCCAGCTCGTCTTTTGTAATGGAGCCGTCTCCATCCTTGTCGAAGAATCGGAATGCCTCTCGAAACTCTGCAGAATTAAAATTCGTCAACTCAACAACGCTTTAAATTGAAAAGCTGTTTACTTAAGCGCAACCCTCTTACTCGACGCTTCTGCTTAAAGTATTTTACGAGAAAAAAAGTAATGAAAACGAAGGTACGTCGAGTAAGTTAAAAAAAATGCTCGTGTGTGTAAATGTATTAAGTAGAAAAGAAGGGGGAACAAAGACCTTGCATTTGCGTCTCGGAAAGTTTTGTTTGGATTTTTAACGAGTCCAATGATTGTCTTATGGACTCGAATTCATTCATTGTCTCCCCGATTTTGGGATTCGGAGCACATCCTTCCGTAGGGGACAACCCTTCCATGCTCATCTGAGAAGAAACTGAGTTCTTTCCCTTGCCTTCGTCCTTTACACCTGCCGAGCAGAGCCCGTCCACGACAACTTCTTCCTGTGTTCCGGTCGGTACTGAAGATGACGATGATGAGGATGACGCTGTTGCTACTACTCCAGTTGATGATGATGATGATGATGATGTGGCAGCCCCCTTTAAAGAAAAATAAACGGAAATGTAACAGAAAAAAAGGAAATCGAAATCAGGGAACAGCACATTCCAACGTTTTCCTTTCCGTGAAACTTTTCTCCGAAAATTCGTATGTGGAGAAAGAGCAGGCCTTTCCTCCAAAACGAATCCCTCCACTTTTATGAAAACCAACTTTTACCTTCTTTATTCTCATAAACGATATCCCCCATCTGCAATAATGTTTAAACCATGCCGTGAAAGTAATATAGGGCAAAAAATGATTAAAGGGGCAAAGTGAGATTTTGTTTTTTTTACGCTGAACTGAGTTACGATTGATGTCATTAATATTATTCCACATCTCATATTCGTAAGTAATCTCTCTGGTCTCTACAAACTTATCAGTTTGCAAATTGGAATATCAATTTTATCAGCTAAAAGCAAATTAGCTTGTACAGCGTCATGGACATAGGCATAACAAAGCCACCGCATGACTTTTCATTTCGGTTTTGTTACTGTACTCAATCTACTCACTATACTGGCCACACAGCCCAACACAAACAACTTCAACTTTCTCCAAGTTCCTTCCTTCCTACCTTACTCACTTTTCTATCATATCTTTAACAATTCATATAGGAGGTGCGTGGGCGTGGGAACCACAAAAGTCAACCAACTTTGTTGGAACAGGGGAAGTTTTTGAACTTGTTACTGTCAGCTTTCGTAAATGTTTTAAAGTTTTTAGGCAAGAACGAAACTTTTGCTGTCTGACAGAAGCACAGGAAAAAGTTCTGCATTTCTATATAAAATCTCGCACAAACTTAAACTAACAAATCCACAAAATACAGTGTTGCAATTTACTATATTTTCACAACAATTTATATAGCTACTCATTACACAAATTACATAACAAAAAATTCAAAATAAGTAACAAAGTAGCTACTCACCCAGTTACGATCAGTTATCCATTTTCTCAGGTTGGAAAAGGGTTGCTTAATTATTTCTTTGTAATCACTCATCACATAATGCTCAAACCCGGGTCTCAGCTAGCCTGACAGAAGTTTCACAGCCACAAGAACAAGTCTCCTTCTTTCTCCTTCCCGTAGGAACGTTCCTCCCGTATAAAAAATGAATCTGCTGGCAAATTGGGGAAGAAGAGAACACTTTATATTCCCAAAAGGGAAAACCCAGCAACGATTTATATCCTTTTCAGTATTGATCGTGTACTTTATTCAGAAGAAGAGCCTTCTCGCCTTTCCCTAAACTCCCATTCCTATCCCAATTCCCATTAACTATAAAGGCTAATAATAAAGAAAATCTTTGTTTTGTCTTTTCCTCTTTTCTATCCATCTACATCTGCTATATACTTATTTTGGAGGAATCTACGAGTCCCATCTATTGATTAATAAAGGTCAACAAACATATTTAGAGGGGGTCTTTAATTTTGGAGGAATTAGCATACTCAAGAGAAACTGCTGCTACTTTGCTTCTCATCTGCGGGGGAAAGTAAAACCAGGAAAGAACGCAACAACGGTTTTTATGGTGACATGCTCCGTGCTCCAGAACTGAGGCTCGACTAGACTAAACTTGACTTGACTCCCGGACACATTTCATTGTTTGTAAGCAACAGAAAAAGAGAGGGAGAGAAAAAAAAGAGAGGGAGAAAGGCATGCCACTATTTTCCCTCCTCCTTTCATACATTTTTTTACCTATTGAGTTTAGTATTATTCTGGATGTGGAGCTTGAGGAAACACACATGAACCCTTTTGCTCCTTTCACTCCATCGGAGAAAAAGAAAACTGGGCCAGTGGATAAGTAAGTTATCTGAGTTTGGCTTGGATCAAAAGGGCACATTTGTTGGGAAAGATGAAGTCAAAAATCTGCAAGAAAAATGAAACAAGGAAAAAATCTGCAAATATTTGTATGTATTACTATACTTTTCTCCGTCTTTTCGTGGTGGGGGGAGTATGTTTTTTTTTTCGTTTGGGAAAGTGTCGGGGAAACAGGATGCGTGAAATTTCCCAACACTTCCGGGAACAAAGCCGTTTATGACTTTAAAAGGGAAATAAAAATGGGAGCGTTTTGACGGAACAACGGAACATGAGCGGGTGGGTCATGTCATATGCCAACTAATAAAGTACTTGGCATTCTGCAAAACTGGAACAGAAAAAATGACAGGTTATTTAAATGCAAGCTTTCAAGGAACTTATTATTACATGAATGAATTTTTACAAAATCCTCATAGATATAGGTATGCGGAGTTGTTTTTAGGTTTGAGTAACTTCCCGTGACAAAAGGCTCTGGAATGTCTCCCATTCCAATATAACAAAGGCTCTTAATACTTTTCCTCTCCCGAATTGGTTCACAAAGCACGAAATTGGATGTTTGGAACAAAATACTCTCCACCGGATATAAAACCGTTACTTTCCTGGCTTTGTGAGTGAGTAATAGTGTATAGTGGTGAGAGTGAGGAATGGAATGGGGTATAATAATAACATAAAAAAATGATATTACCAACCAACCACCACCACAGACCAAGTCGGAGCGGAGCACTTGTGTCCTGCAAATTCACGACAAACTTGGATTTTTGTCTCCCACAGGTGTGATTTTTTTTAAACAAGCACTGTTGCTGGCTCCCCTACCACCACTACTACACTATACTGGCTGCTGCTGGATATCACCTCAACTGGAGCGAGACGGGAAGACACTGGCCTGGCAGACTACCTTATGCCTAGAGTGAAAGTTGTTTCGAGGTTTGCCATTTTTTACTTCCTTTCTCCGAGAAGCTTTTGCTTTCCCCCCACAAATCGATATGGAATAACGTAGCACTCACTCCAAGCCATTCATTGCCTTGCCTTGCTCTTTTTCTTAATACTTCCAAAAAGGTTCCCAACAAACATGGAAAGAAGAGTGAGAGGGAGAGAGAGAGGATCTTTATATATGGATGGAATAAGTGCTTTATGTGGATGGGAAACTACTTAGAAAAAAAGTGATACTGCTACTTTTCTTCCACACGTAAGTAAGTACACATGGCTTTATTGCAACATGTTTCTTTGGCTCCCTTGTACCCTTTTCCCCGGAACTACAGCCATGGAAATGGATGATATTACGATTTTTTTTACAAACAAGTTGATGTATCTTGTTTAGTAGGCTTTGGCTTCCCTCCTTTCTCTCCCAAAGTGAGAATCTATTTTCACTTTGATGATGAGAGCCTTAACGTCTCTCTGTGTTCGTTTTGTAATGGGATGCTGATGGGGGATAGATAGATAGATGTTTGTGATGATGTTGATGTGGGCTGCCTTTTTTTCTCTGCACATAAATGAAAACGTAAAAGAAGAAGAAAAAGAAAAAAAACAATGCTTGGGATGGAACTGGCTGAAAAGGGCTTTCATTTTCTTCTCGGAAGAAAAAAATAACGAGCAAGGAAATGGAAAGCCAAAGAGAAAGAAAAGAGAATAGAAAAAAAATAAGTAAAAAGAGGAATGGTATGAAATGAAGTCCTGTCTGATGTTTTGCTTTTCATATCACATTAAATTTGTATTTGCTTTTGAGAGAGAGATTTAAAGGGTATGCTTCTAGGACTTTCTCTGTAATGTACACAGATTGGAATGTGTTTCTGACTTCCTGGTTGAAGAACAAAAATGAAAGAGATGTTTAGTTTGGAATGAAAACGATGCTTTATACTGTGTACTTGCCAACTGTTTATTTTTAGCATGTCAGCATTGTGCAATTATGTAATGTGTAATACTTTATAATTACTCCTGTCCTGTCAACAGAATATTTTGTTGCTTTCGTTGTAAAAATTACGAAGTTATCCAACTACAAAAAATCCTTGCAAAATGGGAAAGGTAATTGTAGCATTCATCGTACGTATATGACTGCTTCTCTGTTAACTCACTCAAAAATAATATTCTTAATTACTCATACCACGCGGCAATGAAAGGATAATGATTAGCTCCTACACAACTCATCCTAAAAACAATATATAGAATTCATGAGGGAGTCATCATATAATCATCATCATACCAACTAAAATGCTGGCTTTCATTTCACACGACCACATTTTGTAAATGAGTGAATTGGAAAGATAGAAAGTAAAAAGGGTCTTTTTGGAGTTGGACCAAGCCAAGCCACTAAAAAAACTGATCGTGAGTGAATCCTTTATTCCTCCTTCCTTCCTCTCCCACTTTATTCCATCCAAGTCAGAGAAAATTTATGAGTGGGAGAGGAAACGGGATATATAAAACGGGACGTATTGCTTCTTTTTTTCCTATGGTGAAAGCATGCGGAAAATAAGGCATATGTTTCCCCTTGCCCTTGATCACAACAACACTTTTTATAAATATGGACGTAGAGAGAAAGTAAATCAAAGGGAAATGGTGAAGGCTCCCTATGTAATATCCATTCATCTACTTTTCTTACTATACAGTTTGGCTTTGTTACTGGAAGAGAGAAAGAGAGAGATCCCTGAAATGAAGTAGAACTACGGAATGGATGGTTTGTTGTTGCTGAATTGGATTGGTGGAGCACGGAGGAGTCCCCTTCTTTTCCCTGTTTATCGTTGCTACTTTCTCTTTCAGTGGTGAATGGATGGTGATGATGTAGCTCTTGTTGCCGTTTTACCTCCCATTTCATTCCCATCCCTATTCATTTTTTTTTCTAGAATGGAAAAGGCAAGTGGGGAGGGGAGACTGCTTTCCTTGGCATGTGTGTGTGTGATGTGATATGTGATTAAATGAAAAGCATTTTATTTGATGGATTGAATTTTTATGAGAAATGAGAGCTTTTACTTACGTACTTTTACTACAATGCATCCCACTGATTTTCTCTGCTTGTTGCATATTCATAGTAATGGCTTTTTTTTTGGTGTCAACAAAAACATAAACGCTCCGTCATAAAAACCTAAGCCGCTGTTGTAAAAAGAAAAACCATTCCAAAATAATAGTTCCCCCCATAGCAGCGCAGTAAAAAAAGGAATTAGTCCCTTTTTTAATGGATGATATGATGATGACAAAAATGATGAACTGCTTATGACTCTTGAATGGCAGGGCTATATAAATTGCAGCTGGAGAGAAATGTATGCAGATATTATTGCTGCATAGGTAATAGCGACAACTCATACGGACGGAGGCCGAGGGGTAAAGTGAGACTTTAGAAAAGACTTGTTTTTACGTGCTGTCAGGACATCCCAAAGCAGATAAAAAAAATGGTTTAGTTGACGCTTTTACTGCTGAGTCTGCGAGTTTGGCCTAATGAAATTGCTCTTGTAAGCATTAAGAACTCGCTTGCTAAATAGAGTATTAAATCAAAGCATATTATTGGAAATCAAACGTTGCAAGGTTGCTTACCTCACCTAACTTATGGTGGTAGGTAAATCAAGCTACATCAAAGTAATGATTTCCTTCTAACTAATAGCATACAAATCTCTGGAAATGAATGTTTCTGCTTACGAAATGATTGACATTGACAATATTAACTTCCAATATCATATACCAATAGCACTATTAAACTGCATAGCACTGCTAATGCCAATCATAAATTATTTGAATTCATGTTGCCCCACATTAGGCCACATAGTTTCCAATGCTGTCGATATAAATACCTCATCTCCATATGAGTTATGGAAAAAGTCGCCAGTCCATGAAAATAGGACAATCTGAGAGTGAAGTCTCAATAAAATAACATTTGGCCATCACCATTCCTATCACTTTTCGTATTTCATTATGAACGGTATTCGAAAAAGCATAAATAAACTAAGTAAGCTAATGTACAAGTTGTTTTTTTTTATAATTTTTCTTTTCTGATTTTTTATTTACCACTCAGTTTAAACTACGTAGGTAAAGAATATATAAGTAGGC
>JAQIWX010001028.1:0-12029 GCA_034696785.1 Lepidocyrtus cyaneus | reverse complement strand
AGTCATTTTTGGTAAGGTAGTCACGGCAATCAAACTATGGTATATGGAGTTTTATACATGGGGACATCCATTCTTAATCCATAAATGTTACTGACTGAGCTAATTAAGTTGTAAAATTTATTTAATCTGGAAGGAAATTAAATAAAAAGCAAATTTAAAACTTGAAAATGCAAGCACTATTTCTTTTATGTAAGACACTTGCATTCAAATCCAAAGAAAATTATTGTGTGGAGTTTTTTTCTCTCATATTACAATGCTTACACCGCATAATAAGCTATTCCCCATCTTAAAGTGTAATGTTATATTATGCAAAACATGCAGCATTACATTTTCTACAATTTCCATTTTTAAATAATATTGCGCGTACAGGAAATCTTTTTTTATCAGGAATAAACTTATCTTGTTACAACAGCAGCTTACTCCTCGCTAGTTTTTTTTCATAAGGTGCTGACTTATGAATCGAACTGTGCTTAATATTTATTCATTTTTAATAAGTCCTATTCAACAGTTGCCAAATGATCCGCACGTGTAATTATTATCAACATGTAGCTCAACTAGTGCTAACCGACGTAGTGCTGATCTAGCCTGCCATTAATCGTGATTGGGGCTAAATTATAAGATTTTTCCTTCCTCATTTCGTTGATTCATTTCCCTATTCCACTTCCTGCTTACTCTAGGATCAGCTCTATTTCCAAGATGGGGGATGGAAATTGGTAGTTTCCATGGTCATTAAAAAGTCATTGCAATTAAACGATTAGAGATAGCCCTTTCTTTCCAACATGTTTTTCTTCTTTTTAATAACTTTACTGGGATGGATTGCGAAATTGTTGCAAATATGCATGAAATATTATGAGATGATCGATAATATTAATTAGCTCGGATTCACTTTCCAACAAAAAATCTATTATGAAGTGATATCTACCCACATTAAAATAATTGATTACAGTAAATTAAAAAGAGTAACGATATGGTTTGCAAATTAATTTTTTCCCCTTGTCGAAAAATTAAAAGTTCAACAAAAATAATGCCATCAGCAAACCTCAGAACCATCGAAGGAAAAAGCATATGCATGCATTTGGTTATCACAGCAGCTACAAGAGTGAGTTGCCTTTCTCCGTCAAGGATGCAACCTCTCAACAATTTAGAACAAGGATGGTCTACATTTAGAACTGGGAAAAAATTCCATCCCGAACCCTTTTCCCTCAATATCATCATCGTCCACAGCTCACTCCCGGAAGCAGACGTGTCTCCATTCCCAATCAGAAGCTGCTACTTCGCTCCGTAGTAAATTTTAATATTCATAATTTTAACCCTTTTCCCTCGATTTTTTTCACCCTTTTTATTCGATAACGTTTAACTTAAAAAGGTATAAAAAATTGTCTCTCTTCCCTTTGACTTTGCGATGATGCTTTTTCAAGTTACACTCAATGTCTGCAGTCCTCACTTAATATCACATCTAATGCTAAGCCTTTTGGGAATGAGATTAAGACGAAATTTCCGGGAATGGATATTTCCTTGATGATTTATTGCTTTTGACAAAACTATCCTTTTGAGGAAATATAATATCCCTGTGACCGAAATTGTTTGAGTCTTATTATCCCTGCAACATTTTACTTAATTACGTATACTAAAAGTCATTTATATTATCGAATTCTACAAAGATTGCTATTATGGTTCATTGTTGATGATGATATGATTTTAAAGCTGATGAGCATGAAACAAAATAATTTGCTTGTAAAATAGTCACATAGCTTAGCTATTATAGAATATCGACAGTGATTTATTAGTGAATTATGTACATTAATGTCATCATATTTTGTGAAAGCAAGTACTTTGATTGACGTAAACTATGAAAAATCGATTTTTGGGACATTTCATCGGTTGTTACGAAGCCGTAAGCGTGGTAACGGCTTTAGTAGATGTATGTCTGTCTGCTTGTCCGCGGTCTAGCGTCTAAACGCGTCGACCAATTTACTTCAAATTTTGCAGCAAGGTATATCAACACAATTGCTCAAATTTGTATTGTTTTTAAGGTCAATCGGATTACGAAAAGCTGGTCAAAGATCCAGGTTATAAATGTTTTTATAAGACACTATATAGCAAATGAAGTATCAAAAGAGCACATACTGCTTACTTCGATCAGTGGTATATGTCCAATTAGTTTTCGTTGCATATACACTGAAAAATCACTGAATAAAGTAATAGAAATTTAATTTTGAACACTATTTTACAAATTTATAGGTACAAATTTTTTATTTATTCAATTTAGTTTAATTAGTTATCAGCTACCATAATATACATATTAATATTTAAAGTATTAAAAATTTAAATTTTCACATTGTAAGCGCAATATTTAAATATGATATATGCTATGAGAATTTACAGATTAACTAATATAGTTCAATACTTACAGCTTCGTTATTGTATTTTACCATTAATTTATTTTTCAGTAATTCTGTAACTGACTAGTAGTGGGAATCATGAGACTAGCTGATCATCAACGGTGATTATCAGCTACAAATTTCATCCATAGATTATAATCCAATTTGAATGATTCCTTAGTATTGGAATTATCAACGCGTGAAAAAACACAGCTTTTAAATTACTGGGGTATCTCCACGAACGAAAACTTGAAAACAATTAGTAAAATCGCTAATTTAAAGGCTCGGCTGTTCTTTTGACACCTCACCCGATGTAGGTCAAAGGTCAGTACTGTTTACCCCTGGGGGTAACCCCGTGTGGAAGTGCCTGACCCTGCATGCAGTTTCTTTGGATAAAAGCTAAACTTCCCATACGTCGATTCCAATCCTCACATTTTGTTATTTTTGTATGTAATTTCGGTAATTTTTGTAATTAAAAAGAAGAAATGACAAAATAATCGATTATTTGTAATTTCACCTACTCCTGAGTACTTATCTTATCAGCTAAAATTCAAACTTGGCGCTCAAAATTGGATGATTTTTCAGTCGCTGATCAGCACATTTTGGATGATCATCACTAGACTTGGCCATTTCATGTATTTGCATTATTTTTATCTCGCCTCCGCATGAGCTCTCTGTTTGCAAGTGACCATTCTAGGTTAGAATAGGTACTTTGAGGGGCATTTATAAATGCCCTTTTTGCATATTTTGGGTATTTTGGGCATATTGCATATGTCATGTATATTTTCGTCTCGTTGGATAGCCTACTATATTCTCTTTATCGGACACCTTTTAATGAAATGACAAATTCCATAATTTTCATATTTTTAAGCTAACTTCCACTTGGTAGAGGGGGACAATATCAACATTTTATCAACAATCTTAACTAACAGAAAAGTTATCTATGGAAAATTTGGAAAACGTTGCTGTGTGCCATTACAAATTTGGAATTGACACAATTGCCAACTATTCAACCGAATAACTAACGGAGATCTTTATTATGCATCTCGTTTATTTTTATTTCAAGCAATAAGTAATTTTTAAATGTAAATGAAATGATGATTTTAGGAAATTAATTGCTCAAAGATTTTTGGTTTTGGCCCGGTTTTAATGTTTGGGCATATTTTAAAAGCGTATTTTTGGGCATATTTTAAGGGTATATATTAAGGACATATTTTAGGAGCATATTTTAGGAGCATATTTTAAGGGCATATTTTAAGGGCATATTTTAAGAGCATATTTTAGGCAAAATTGAGGCATATTTGCATGCATATTTCGTATAAAATAAATGCATTTTCTGGCCAAGTCTAATCATCACTATCATGATTCCTACTACTAATAAAACACATACCACCAAATTTGGCAATCAAAATGTGTTCTTTTGATACTCCATTTTAACTATATGATGTCATTTAAAAATAATAATGACGTTGACCTTTAACCCACTTTCCGTGATCCAATTGATTCGAAAAACAATACAGTTCTTCCTATTAACCATTTGTACCTATGTGTCAAATTTTAACGAAATCAGTTTATGCGTTTGACCTGTAGAGCGAGCACAGACAGACAGACGGACAGACAAACCAGGGTAAGCCTATACATAGCTAAGTAAGCGGTGTATTAATTAGTTTTACCGAGAAGCCCTTTGTATGTAATATATGTAGCCTTTTTCCCCGAGTTAATCATACATTGAAATTGTGAATAAAGGGACTGTTGACATTTAAAATGAAGTGAGTGGTGTACGTGGATGTGGACCTATCTATAAAGGAAAAGCATTTTCTGTTTTCTGTGGAGGTTGATAATATAATGCTAAAGAAAACAATGAGTAAAGTACAGTAGAGGAAGCTTAAAAAATAACACGGAAAAGTCCATTCTTTGTAACCATTTTTTTAAAGTTGTCGACAGCCATAAAAAGGGACACGGAAATAAACTTGTTGGGATGAATGTTTGTTGTCGGCACTCTCCCTTTGCTATGGAGTTGGAAAAGCCTTAAAAATAGCTTTGATGGATTTCCCTTGATGTGAGCTGCATTGAGAAAAAAGTTTATTTTACATTATTCCAATTTTTTGCTTTGGATTCATATCCACAAAATATTTTTTTCCCTTGAAAGAACTAACTTAAAGGATTAACGCAATCAACCAGAAATCAGCCAGAAAAGGAGCTGTTACAATTTTAAGCAGTCCTGGCCCACATTTTTAGAATCTATTTACATACTGAAAGCCCATTTTCAGTGGTCTGCTCTGTCTCTCTTTTAATTCTAGGAACTTGGGTTATCATCAACCCATTCCAGTACACCCGCAGGGAATATTTAGGTACCTGTCGGTCCCTTCATTATTAGTGGATTTCTTTGAATTGCTAAACTCAACGGACTTGTCTGGAATAAGCTGAATGGAAAACTACTGGTTGAGTATACTCTCCTTGTTGAAAGGAGCCGTATAAAAAGGCTGTCTTTGCGCCACTCCACTCATCAACTTTGGCTTGACTTCCTACCCGGAAACAGCTCTCCTTTTGAAAGGTCAACCGAGTCAATTTTTTGAAGATTTTTATTTGGTAAAAGTTTTCCTTCCGCCGTTCCCAGGACGAACCATCATGAGAGCTATCACCGCACTTGTTATCTGCCTTTCGGGTGAGTTTTAATTAAATCTGCGAATTATTTTTTTACCAGGCCTTGTAGCTATTGCTAAGAATGTAAAAATCAGTTTATGTTTTTAATTGTTGGGAATTATTTTTTTCTATTTCTAGCTGGGACTGTGTTTGGGGCTCCATGCCAATCCGGAACTAGTCCAGACTTCCCAGGATCCTTTTCAGAATGCTATTCCGAGGACGAAGGGGAGCGGCGACCCCTCGTAGGGATCCAAACTTGCAACAAATACCTTCTTTGCGACCCAATAACTTGCCGATGGACCGAAACCGCTTGTCCTGAAGGTTGGGCCTATAGTCAGCCATATGAAGAATGCGAAGAAAGGAAGGAATCAGACTGTTCCGCCAACCTGTTTGGCCCTAGCTCTAGGGTGATTATTACCAACGTCGGAACTGGCAAGGTGATCGATGATTGCCAAGGATGTTTTAATAATAACTATGGATTTCCAGCTGCCTCACCCATCATTGCAAATGATCTAAATGGAGACCGTGGGAATACCCAAATTTGGGTGGGGACGAAGGTTGACCGCTCCAAATATTACGGTTTCGCCTTAGCCCACAAGGATGGTAGCAGGTCTAAGATTTTAACACAGCGTTCCAGAGTTGCGGGCGGAACCGTAATGTTTTCGCAGTTGACCGATGATGGTGATAACTATACTTATCGTAACAACATCCGCTGGGAAATTGTCCCCATCGATGCGGATCAATCAAGTTACCAAATTAAGAACCCTGTTTCCGGACAAACTTTGGCTGTTGCAGATTATGGTTTAAATGTTTTCTATCCAGACGGATCAACGACAAAGCCAAAAATGATAATAAAAGATTTTGATCAAAGCGACGCTGCTCAATTGTGGACTTTTACTTTCCTTGACCAACGCATGATTGCTAACTCAACTGGAAAAACAATTTAATCATGATGACTTCGTAAACCCTCCTCCTTTACAAAAAATACTATATTATATTGAAATGTTAATCATTAAAACTTTTCTTTGTTATTACTGATTTCATTTCGTCTAAACTTTTTAAATAAAAGTACAATTTTGTTTCCAGCATAAAATTTACATTCAATTTGGCCAAGCACAACATTATTTTTCATTTAATTATTCCAAGCAGAATACGTTCGTTAAGCACATGAGCTGCGTAAAAATCTCCAACAATAAAATTTCATCATCTTCAAGCACATATAAAAATCTTGTACAGTGCCCCTCCTCTCATCACCCACTCCGATAGACATCATAGTACATCTAACGCAAACCTAGTCCATTCACGAAAGAGGAAATAATCCTTTTTTTATTACCCTATCGTCGGCTCCACTTCCAATAACCTAATACAAAGCTAAGGGTTCATTTCTTGTGAGACGGAGGAATCCCAAAACGGACTAAAAATATTAACTAAAAAAAAACTTCAAAAAGGTTGAAGCCTTTGCTATTAACAAGAAACTGCACTGCACTTCACATCACCATGGCATATATGAATCAAACTTTCTTAAATCCATTTGACGTTTGGATTTTAGTCTGTGCCCTAAAAGCTATGTATTTTTGTGGCTCCACTTCCTCTCCTTACAACTAACGAAACAGCCCATGTGAACTTAACAGCCCGTTTGAACTTAAGCCCACTTTATTACGGAGCTTTGCGGAGTTATGGTTTGCTAGGTATTGTCTGTCTGTCTGTCTGTCTGTCTGTCTGTCCGTTTGCACGATAACTTTCGAACGGATGCGAATTTTTCAATTCTGATTTCAGCAATAGATAGCTATGGACCATATCTCGGATGAGTTCGTTAATGGACCATGCAGGTCACCCGGAAGTGGGTCAAAGGTCAAGGTCAAACTTTCTTTATTGTTTTTCATATAGTTAACCTATATCAAATGGGGTATCAATCGAAAGCTTATCATCAGCTGAGTTGAGTGACACTAATAATAATTTTATTTGCTATTATGGTGCTAATTTTATCATGATAGGTTAACTGAAAGTGGGTCAAAGTTCAAGGTCAATACTTGTAATATAAGATTTCATAGCAAATGGGGTATCGTCGAAAAGATTATTTTCTGGTAAGGTCGGGGGTGTAATTATAATACAGTTTTTTATTTGTTTAGAAGACACAAGGCTCCGTTTTTACTTTGTAACAATTTATTACTATTCATATCCAGGTTCTGCTGTCCAAGCACTATAAAATGGCTTGCTTTCCCCAACTACAGTCATCATTATTAACTTTGGTGTGAGCTCAAGGTTGGTCTTTGCCGAAGAAGCTGAAAATCAGCTAAAGTTTGAAATTTTTTTATAACCGTTTATCTTCCCTTGGTTCCCAGGACAAGGAACCATTATGAGACCGAGCATCGGGATTATCATCCTCTTCCTCTTGGGTAACTTTAAGTTTAATTAGCATGCTAGATACCAATTATTTTTATTAATTAATTATTGGCCATTTTTATTTTCACAGGTGGGACTTTTTCTTCTACTCCATGTAAAGAAGGAGCAAGCGGGGACTTCCCTACCCCAGGCTTGGAATGCTTCAGACAGGAAGAAAATTCACGGCGTCCCCTCGAAGGTGTCCAGACCTGCCAGAAGTATCTTGTTTGTGACCCTTTAACTTGCCGATGGACTGAATCCAAGTGCGAGGATGGATCCGCCTTCAATCAGCGATCCGGAGATTGCAAGCCCCTTTACCAGGCGGACTGTGGGGGCGGGCTCTTCGGGCCATTTGCAACGGTGGTCATTTCCAACTGTAAAAGCCAAAAGGTCCTGGATGACTGCCAAGCATGCTTAAGGCCATATAATCCGTTTCCGACTGGTTCACCCGTCGTTGGAAATTCCGAGGATGTCGGTGACCGTGGGTGGAACCAGGTTCTGATTAGCTCAAAGCTGGACAAATCCGGATACTACAGCTTCGCCTTCTACAGGAGGACCCACAATGGCAACTTCAAAGTTCTAACTGAGAAGCCGACACTCATCGAGGGAGCCACCATATTTTCCGAACTGTACACCCGAAACCGGAGACCGGATGTGGATGGCAATATTGACTGGCAAATTGTGCCCACGGTAGATCCAGCTCGATTCCAAATTCTGAATCCCTATTCCGGAGAAGCGTTAGCTATGACAAGTGACAAGTTAAATGTGCATTTTGAAAAAGAAGTGAAGAATTTGGTAATGAAGGATTCTGACCAGAATGACCCTACTCAGTTGTGGACCTTTACTTTCATGGATAGACGGAAGTATCCCAACTTAGCAAGCAACTTGACTATGGCCACTCCCATATTGTCCTAAATATAAATATTTGTACTTCTACATATTGCAAAATTTACTTTTTTATTTAATGATTTGATTCAGAAATATCTGTTTTTTCTAAATTTTGAATAAAATTAACAGATTCCCTATTCCAGCATAACATTGTTGACATTAAATTACAAACATTTTTATGCAACGATCGGAAACCGACAAATCCATAAAGCATCATGGGATAACTAATGAACTTTTATAATTTATTCTTCTTTATTGTTAAAACTGTCAAGGCGTCATTATGTTAACTGGGATCCACAGCTTCTATTAAGCCAAAGTAAATAGCCATACCATAATTATAACCCATCCCAAATCACATCTCATCATATTATAATCTAAACACAGCAACCTTTACATAATATTGTTTACAATCACTCCCCCATTCAACATTTGACCTCACAATTCAATCCGTAATTCCGGCAATTCAAACTCTATCGCTGAGCATAAAGTTTCTGAAAAATTATCCGGAATTCATAAACTTTTGACGATAAACGATACTTTGAGTTATTTATTTATTGATATGGATCCCGCGTCGCATTACATTTTATTGCATATTCATTCATGTCAATAAAATCTACGCTGTAGTAATGTAAATTTGATTTGATCAGTGTTTTTATGCAGTTGAAATATGGCAATACAATTCGGCGCCATGGCGCTATTAAGGAGCTCGGAAATTTTTGAAACCCGGCGGTGCCTTGGCTACCATACCTCATAAAAGCGTGAGCAACAACACTACCGTTGTACGAAGCCCCCACAAGGACTCCGATATCTTTTTGATGCGACATGGGTGTTGCTCTTGGAAATTTAACTTTATATCCAAATCCTGAACTACTATTATCCCAAGGAGAATTCAGCATGCTTAATTTCCCTGCGAAAAATGGCTTGTATACCTAGCATGATCGGACTCCAGACAACCCATTCTGCAAAAAAATACGAGTTTTTTGCAATAATTTTCTACGACATGTTTATAATCAATTTGTTCATCAGAGCGACCAACATGTATTATCCAAACTTCCACTTAAGTGTCGCAAGTTACCTAATAATATACGCTTTAGCAAACAGAAGTATTTTTATTGTTGAGTAAAAATCTACAAATAATACTGTAAAAATATCTGAGAAATGTTTGCACATCTCAAAACTTACACAAACAGATAACACCACATAATAGGTGAATTCAGTATTAACATGTATATATTGATAACAACACTGTTGCGGTTTCGTAAACATTTCCTGTGATATGTTATCAAAATTCTGGTGGTACAACTCATTCATAACATTTAATTTACGTATTTGTATTCATATTATTAGCAAACTCACGATGACTCATCTCGGAATGGTCAGTGTTTACAAAAATTGTTTGAAAACAATACGGCTTAAAATAGGTTTTTGATGTGATTAACCCAAAGAGTACAATATAAATAGAGACTGGAAATGAATTAATTTTTGTGATAATTTGCAGTTGTTTATCACGAACCAAAAGCCTTCAAATTTTGTTTTTACTGAGGAAAAAAAGTTCGTCATAAGCAAAAAGGATAGGGACTGCGATTATCACATTTTTTTGGTCTATTTACATTAGTTTTAAGTCTCTATTCTTATAGTACTCTTTGGATTAACCCGCCACTTTACCTGGAATTAATTGTTGCCGAGTGGATGTCATACTAATTTACCGTCAACTGTTGGAAATTGGAACTCTGCTTTAAAACACAAAATCATGAGCTTTGAGCTTTAACAATATAATAACATGGAATAGTTTATGTCAAAAAGGTTTCCGCCAAAGATCTTATATACTATTACTAGATGGTGCATTAAATAATGGGCTTGTTATATATAGGCACGCAGATTTAGTTACGACAACTTTAAATTTGGTAAAAATTGGACTATTCAAAGAGTTCGAAAACTGGAACCCCATCAGACGAGCCACACTTTTTACATGCAAATGTAACGTTGATAGGGCTACATCTGCGTGCCTGTAACTCCAACCTTTATGGCTACCCATTGGTTTCAACGAATAATTTCATTTTCTTTTAAATATTAGATTTAAGCCCGTTACTTTATACTACACTGCACTGCTGCCATGTTAAATTTTCAGGGCAGAATTAAATGTTTAAATTAGATGTTTAAATGTTTGGTTGAGGAATTAAATAATTATTTATACACAATGCTCATTGGATGACAGTATACGAACAAGACACGACATATATAACACCAATGCCAAATTTATAATAATCATTAACCAACTCATAACCAATTATTAATCATTGGTTATATGCATCCAAACGGGTTACATTAGTTTTTGATGGAGTAAAAACAGTCGCAATTAAGAGAAGGCTTGAGCTAAGTGTGGCAATTAGGCTATTATTTATAACATCATATATATATATAACTCTTTTATTTATTTATGTCCTTTTATTATTATTAGTCCGTGTTTTAATCAGAAAACGGGCAGATCCTCTTCCCGAAAAATCTTGAGATTGACACAGATACCTACAAATACTTTTATATGTCTTTGTATGTATGTCTTTATATACATAGTATCTTACTTAACCGTCTCCTCTGTGGTGTCGGCCCCGTCTTCTCGTCTAAATCAATAACACATCTTATTTAGAGTTTCGTAAAATAATTGGCTAACTTAAAAGAGCTTATATGCTATCTGACTGTATTATAATATTATTAATAGAACGGCACTTGTTTGTGTGTTTGGGGTTTTTAGGTACAATAAAAATATAATGCTATATAATCATCGACCTAATAACAATCTAATTGTTTTTGCAATTTATCATTTTCCGTTTTAGTTCACTTTATTATTATCAGTCAAAAAATCAATCAACATGCAATGACTTTCCAAAATCCGAAATCCTCTCCTATAAAAACGAATACCGTTTTCGAGATTAACAACATTATTTGCAAAAGGCATTGGGGCATTGTGAGAAGCTCAGAGAAAGAAAATAAAAATAAAGTGTTATTTTTGTTTAGCCATTCATGTCGAGTAAAAAATGATTGTGACTTCGATTTCCGGTTTTTGTAATAAATATAGCGTGTAAATTATTGGTGAACGCGCGGCGCAACATGAATGGGTTAATAGTGTATATATTACACTGTATACAGCATACTTTCTTCCTTGTTACATAGTTTCAACAAATATAACCACTCTTTGCCACCGAAAACCATATCCCCACCCACAATACCATCTATATCATATTGATCAAAACTGTCATGCTAATACATATATAGGTGCGTTTGCACATCCTCGGACCAAAGGTCCTTCCCTTCCTTCCCGTCCCAAAAATTAACTTTTAGCGAGCTAGAATTGCAATTAAATGAAGCGCAATGAGATTTCCTGTGTATTTCTTATGCACTTAGCACTTGCTGGAATCAGATCCAATCTATCAAAATCAAAAGCAGGGCAAATTGCTTTGTTCATTAGAATTCATAGAAAACCTCTTATGCGTTTAGTTTAATTGCAATTTAAAAAATAGGCATAGTCACATCGTCTAACTCAGGACCAAAGGTAAAATACTTACCTTGTCAGACGAATTGAATGCCTTTATTTTATTTTTACGAAAAGTCACACATAATTATAACATACGTACTGTACTCCCCACATTCAGTGTATAGTATAAATTATACAATTAGGAATTAAATCGGTCATCATGATTCGTGGAGTAAATAAAACTTTATTTTCTCAAGCTTTCGGGT
>JAQIWX010001027.1:0-12031 GCA_034696785.1 Lepidocyrtus cyaneus | reverse complement strand
AAAGTAAATGCAAAATAACATGGGGATTTGCTCTGAAAGTTTTTGAGCTTGGCCAGCTTGTATGTCCGTAGGTTGGGAAAGGGTGGGTCGGCGGAGGGGCGTTTCCGGGTCGTTCATGTTAATGAAGACCAACTGGCTGGAGGAGTCCCCTGGCTCCTTCTGTTGGAGGCAGATGAACTTATCGGAGGACATGGTGAGGTTGTTGCTGAAGCTGATGCTGGCCACGTTGATCCCGAGACTGGAGAGCTTCAAATTAAATAAAAATTAGAAATCACTTGTTTCATTGTTAGTTAATATTAATGATATGATGACTGTGGGCGTTCCAACCAAGTCATGTCACATAACAAAACTTAAACTGTTTTTTTCAATTCTTTTTAAGTTTTTTAATTGCCAATTGTATTTTTACCTGGAAATGCTCGACCAGTCGAATGGGAGCGTTGCTGGAGGAAGCCGAAGCCATCCTGACCTCCGACCCTTCTTTTTCTCAACCCAGAAAAGAAACTTTTTTTAAGTGGGCGTGATTTAAGCTTGGATCTTGAAGAAGCTTCTTAAAATAAAATATTATGCTTCCGCTCCACTCATCAAATTACATTTAAAACTTGATCCTCCTATACACCTCAACTGAAAAAAACTACTTTTTACTGAACAAAAAAAATTAACGGATTTTTTTAAAGCTAACTTTCGAAAGATGACTTCACTTACTTAAGGACTCAACTTTTACTTTCATTCAGATTGGACCTGGCACTGGACTGGACTGATGTTGACATTGTACATGAATGAGTATGAATGAACATGAATACTAAATAATACTTACCTGTCCACCCATGTCATGCAGCAGCTCTTTCTTAATTAATGAAACTTGATATATACCTTTAAGCCTAAGCCCATATAGCTTATACGACCCACATCCTATCCCAGAATAAGGACAGTAATAGGGCTGTTGTTATGATTCATGATTCATGATCTATCTATCTATAGCCATGTGTGTATTTATATGGAAGGGTGAACCTTGTCAAGGTGATATGATGATGTTGGGGCAATGCGAAATTTTTAATATTCCATTTTACCTTTACAAAAAAATTAAACAGTTTTAATCAGTTACTTACTTACTGCATAATTTAATTCAACTTAACAAGAAAAAAATGGCCAGTATTACAAATTATCATATCACACCACCTCCCACTCCGCCATCCCCACCCAGCTCATCCCCAGCCTGTGCTTGGAAGCTTCATATTCCTGCAGGGTCACCCCTTTGGCATCCCGATCCCCCAGCCTGTTCAGATAATTCAGTTGAACCTTTCCGGGTTCCAATGAGAGCATGGTTATGCTCCATACACTCCCCTCCACCTCCATTTTCAAGGGTGTGTGGTTCCGATTCACAGTTAGGAAGAGGACGTACCTCTCCTCCGGCTTGATTTGGAGGTGGGGGCATCCCGTCCTCACTTGGAATTTTGTGGGGTGGCCCGTTGCTCTTGGAATGGTTTTGGTGTTCGGGAGTAGCTCAGCTTCGGAGAGGCCCGTTTCGGTGAAGCCGGCGTAGGTCGTTGGTCCCTCGTCCATTAGGACGTAGTCATGCCAGGAGATTGGCTGGGAACAGAATTGATTTTGGGGATCCGTGGGAAAATGTCGTTGGCGGAAGAGTTCCGGGGCGGAGGTGAAGAACTTGGGCTTGAACAGCTTCACATATTGCCGATGGCTATCGGTGTGGCCCGCCCCCCAACAGGCGTCCATCGGCTGCCATTTCCCGTTGAGTTGGACAGCGTTCCAAGCATGATTGGAGGAAAATGGTGGGAGGGAGGAAGTATTTCCTGAAGGTTTTACGTAGCCGTAACCTTTGCCATGACCGAATATGACCGTGACCACCAGCCCCGCGTGGCTTCCAATAATTTGGAAAAGCTCGGCGTAGCCTTGGCAAACGGCCAATCCGGAGCGGAGCGTATCCTCAGGGGACTTGAAGCGATGGGGGTTACCTCCAAAGAAGCCTACAGTGTCGTAGGCAATGTTGTGGTGGAGCCAGGTGAAGATGGCTCGGGCCTTCAGGATTGGATCAGCGAATGGAGAGGTCAGGGAGTGGGCTAAGGTGTGGAGGGACGTTACGGTTTGGCGGGGGAATTTTGTCGCTTGGGCGTCGGCCAGGGAATAGTCGTAGCATTCGTAGCAAAAGTCATCATTATCAGAAGGAATGGAGGGGCTTATCGGTGGAGGGGAGCTCTTTGGTTTTAGTGGAATGGTCGGTTTTGGAAGTAAGATAGGCTTGGGGTTGGGCAACGGTCCGATTTGGAAAGATGAAGTCGTGGAATGATGGGCTTCCAAAGATTTTGGACGTGGGGGTAGTGGCGGTCGTCCAGTTCCTCCAGGGTTTGGAGGTGGCGGTCTTGGTGGCGGGGCAGACTTTCTATTTTCCGGGTTTCTGGAAACTTTATCGGCCTCCTTATCCTTCCCGTTAACCAGCTTATCAATGAACTTGTACTTGCCCTTGAGCGCCTGTGCCTGGCTCTGATAGGCGGAGAGTAAACTGGTGGGGGACTTCTTCGAGGAAGATGATGAGGATGATGAGTGGGCGTTGGCGTTAATTGAACTTGAAGCATGTTCGGGGCGGTCAACACCAACACCCCCAGCACTGTTCTGAGGAGTCTGAGGACCATTTTGACTGGGACCTGTTCCATTTTCCTTTGGAGGCTTCCAGTTCGTGAAATCATCCAGTTTCAAACTGGCTATTCTGGCTTTAATGGATTTGTTATTTTTCTTATCCATTTAAAAAAATTAAAATCGATGTACTCAAAAGGGTTATTTTAATAATAATTTAACTTCCAGGTCCTTATAATTGCCTTTGGAATGGGAATATTATTAAAGTGATCTGCTTCTGTCTCTTCCATGGAATGGATTGAATATTATGCTGTTCTACATAATATCGCCTTGCTTATCATATATCATCCTTATCATCTTTTTGGTTTATTATTCGGTTAGCTATATATATATCCTAAAAAAGCATCCATATTTATCTTATCTTTTAGCTGGGCGTTGCTTAACCAATAAAAAAATACCAGATAAGAAAACTGTTGTTGTGTAGTAATTGGTTTTGGCTTAAAAAATGTTGGGGCAATCTGAAATTTAAAAGCATTTGGGAGTTATTTAGCAAACTCTTGTATCACTTATCAGTTTTATGTTAAAGTTACATCAAACTTAAATCAGTATTTAGGGTCTGACTAATTGAATCGGAATCGCGGTCTTATCATGCCGATGATATGATGACGCGTCAGTCCTATGAAATTTTACTTTGTTGAGCTTTAGGCTTGGCTTGGCTTGGCTCTTGACTGACTAAGAAGCAAAGCAAAAGAAAAAGTGACAGAACGAGAACGAGCTATATGCAAGCACACCAAACAAAAACAACAGCTGAGATATCTCACATCATTTCATTTTCATGTGTCCCTTGCGTAATGTTTACAAAAATACTAAAAACTAAATTCACAGCCAGCATTATTTTTGGTTTTAACTATTTGGCAACAGAAAAAGTCCGCGAGGTGTAGCTAATTAATCCCAGTTCAGTTAAAAAAAAAACAAATAAAACTTTCCTGACCATCCCATGTAAAGTCTCTATATTGATTTGTTATTAATTTAATACACTAGGCTCAATTGTCAATTAAAACTAGAATAGCCCCGGTGAAGGTGGAAGGTGAATTATTGCTATAAATGTAACTGTGATTAGATTGCTTTTAATTGTTAATTTTAACTTTCCATCTGTTATAATCTTGACTATACTACCGACCATGGCAGAAGATAACTGTTTTGTGGTGGACTCCAAGGGTCACTGCTTCCTTTGTTTGAATCCAGTTAATTGTGTTCGTGTTCCTAATGAAGAGATAAAAACGGAGCAGTCAATTACATCAACTCATTCCCTCCAGTATTTGAACCACTACTTGAAAAATGATTGGGGGAAGGTGCTCCTAAATGACATGGGACTGTCTGGTGGGGATGTCACCTCACCGGAAACCTTAATGGACTTGGACGGCTTCAAGGTGTCCCTCTGTCAAGACTGTGTCCATCTCAATGAAAGGTTTGCGGAGGTCTACCAACAGCTTCGGAAGATTGCCATGGAGGTGTCCTCCTGCTTGAGTCTCATCAGTGGGAGGTTAAGGGGGGCTGAGGAGAGCGGGGCAACCAGGCGGTTTCGAACGAATATGAACATGAATGGCGGCGACAGCGATGATGAGCCTGCCATCGGAGGAGTCAGTGGCAGCAAGTTAGTCATTGTGGAGGCGCTGAGGGAGGACGTCATGCAAAAATGTAAGTCAATCATCAATATTCAAATTGTATGATTGTTATTTATTTATAATAATTAAATTAATGTTTGTCTAATGAATTAAAAATTATTTTAGGCTCCAGCAGGCTACTGACCATTCCACCTCCAGACGACCTCCAAAACCCGACGCCTATCATAGCTAATTTTGGAGCAGAGGAAGAACTGCCAACGACATCCAGTCACCCGAACTCAGCTCCGGAAATGGACGTGAACATTGTCAAGCTGGAGAAAGCTGTGGATCCTCTGTTGATGGAGGAAACCGGAAACAGTTATTTAGACTTGGACTACCAGCCACATAGTTCATCAGCAGCAGTATTAGATGACTCCTCCAGCTTGGAAATGGAAATGGAGGGTGAAGAAGAAGATGACGACAACTCAGCGCTTGAACTTGGGCCTCCTCCCCCTCCCCTCGACAGCTTTAAGAAGGTCTCCTCCACCCCGACCTTGCAGTTCCGGAGGGATCGGAAAACGGGAAAATTTCCTTGTCCAGCCTGCCCCTCCCAGTTCAAGTCCAACAAGGGGATCCGCTACCACTACGAATGCGTCCACCTCCAAGTCCGATATGAGTGCGTCCTCTGCGGGAATGAGTTCAACAGTCTCTCCACCCACAACACACACTATCAGACTGTCCACATGGGGGTCTGTCTCCACAAGTGCGACCTCTGCGGGAAGAACTACTCCAGTAAATCGAACGTGAACGCACATCGCCGGACTTGTAGTGGGGTTCCAAGGAAGGAGGCGCCCCAAACCTGCCGGTGCGTCACTTGTGGAAAGGGATTCGCCACCCGGCTCCATTTACGGAGGCACTTCAACCATGTTCATTTGAAGTCACAGGGGTATGAGTGCAAACGCTGCGGGAAGAGCTTCACGAGGAAGGACAATCTGGATCGCCACATGCAGCGGAAGCACGCCAACGATGTCCATTTGGGGCCAGAGGGGTATGAGTGCGAGCGCTGCGGGGAGAGTTTCACGAGGAAGGATAATCTGGATCGGCATAAGCTGCGGAAGCACTCCAAAAAAGTGAAAAAATGATTTTAGGAGAACATTTTGTTAGTAGTCGTTTTTGTCTTGCCAATTATATTTAAATTTATAACGTTTATAATAAATTTTATAATAATTTCTGTAATAAATTTTGATCAAACTTTCCTTCAAGCAAGTTATACAAAATTGCAAGAAAAATTTCCTATTGGTGCTTCCTCAAGTTTTCTAACATCTTTCCCATATTTCCCAAGCCCATGACCCATACCGATAGTTTATTTTGATTTAATTAAGTTTGGGGTTAAAGTTTTCAAAAATTTAGTGCCGTGACCAGGATTCGAACCTGGGTTATTGCGGCCACAACGCAAGGTCCTAACCACTAGACGATCACGGCCGGTTAAAAAGCACAACTGAATAAACTCGAAATGATTAAACAAAACAAGTTTTCTTTCGCAGTTTGTTACTTACTGTAGAGCAGGAGCCGCAGGAGGGGCCTCAAAAATATAATATGCTTATTTAAAAAAAAACGCAATCATCATCACTTGCAATGAATGCAAGCAAGCGAGCGGCGAGCAGTAAATGGGTCTGGTGCTTTTCAAAAATCATTTTCGATAATAATAATGCCTGCAGAGCTTTTCAGTCATAGTCATTCTCATGAGTTTGATATGAAAGAGATGTGTTAACACACCATTAAATATAGGGCTATCTACTCTACTCATGCTGCTACACAGTTTGTTTTGTCGTAGTTGAATTTAAATCTTAAGAAAATGTTCATGCTATGATTCTTCTTAAAAGCACAATTATAAACGAATCATGCATATTTTGCTGCGATTTTGCGTATTTGTGATTGGGATGTGATTTTTGTTTTTTTTTTGCGTTTCCTCAAATAGGCCTCATAGAAAATTGCCATTTGTAGCGGATTATATATCTGCGTGTGACCCTGATGGATAATAAATCTTCAAAGTCTTGCAATAACATAATTCTAAGGCCCGGATATGCCATATTTTGCATATTTTGTTTGCTAGCAGATAGCCCTAGGCTTTCACCAGGCAAATACGTTTTATGACATTAGGAGTATTTTGACAAAGTTTGATAGTGCATATTTTTGCATATTTCGAGTGTCAGTGCATATATTTGTGCATATTTCAGCCTTTTTTATGCATGTTTTGGCTTTTTGTGCATATTTTGATCATTTTTGCTCATTTAAAGCGATTTTAGCTTTTCTTTCGAAGTTTTTGCAAAATTTTTAACAGTATGAGTCAAGTTTTCAGCAGTGGGAAAAAAAATCAGCAAAAATTTGAATGCCATTTTGGATTTTTTATTGGAAATAAAACAGTTTTTGAAATAAAAGGGTTGCTACGGGTTTAGTTTTCCCTACCGTTGTCGTTAAATATTAAATACCTAATTTTTTCTTCAGTTTAATACTCAAATTGTGGTTTTATAATGCATATTTAGCTGCATATTTATGCATAAGTGCATATTTAAGTGCATATTTGGACATTTTTTGGTGCATATATGCTTGCATATTTCGGCTTTTTTGAGTGCATATAATCCGGGCCTAATAATTACTTATACTCTGCAGTTATTTTAAATACAACAAGTTATGTAAGATTGATAGGAATCTTGATAATATAAATGCGAAACTACTTAATTGACAAAAATGACAAATTAATCAATGAATGGTCTAATTTCGCAGTTGAATTACAATAACCAAAGGGGATCTCATGATAACTCCTGATCAGATTAGTGGCACTTGTTTAAAGAAAAAAAATACTCGTCTATTCTAATTAATTGTTTGAATTATATTTCCGGCTCACATAAATATGTAAACTTTCATCAGCAAAAAAAAATAATCCTCCCCGGCGGGGAATCGAACCCCGGTCTCCCGCGTGACAGGCGGGGATACTTACCACTATACTACCGAGGACTTCTTCGTTAACAGCAAGGAAAAAACCAGGCCTCATCTCAGCTCAGCTTTATATTAAAAAGGCGATAATGTGCAAAAGCGTATCTATCTTGATGGCAACAAACTTGCTTCTCGTCCTCTCCTCCTCCTCGAGCCTGTTAAATTGTAGTAAATACTACTACAGCGTTTAGCAAGTTAATTTTTGCATGCAGACCTTCCTGCAATCTAAATATTTTACTTTCCTCTCAACATCAAACGTTGAAAACTTAACGGCCCATTCTTAAAATTTCTTAACTGATAATTAATTTAAAATATCCCAGTATGATCACTTTCAACCACGTCATTTACAAATTGTAAAATGGTTAAATATTGGTATACTTACGCACGATTTTAGTTAAGTAGCAGCAGTGGTATATGACGTTCATTTAATTATTATATTTCCGGATAAAATTTCCTCAAATATGAGACTTTTGCGGTTTCAGAATACCCCTAATTATCCAAACAGAAACAAGTCAAATGACGACGGTTGATTTGTAAATGTTGATACATATTGATGGAAAATTGTTTGCGGTTTCATTCTGTAATTTACGATTGATTAGTGAATGGTAAAAAATAATTTGTCACTGAAACTACAAAAACATCAACTTGATAATATACTGCTCCTAATTAGAATATTTCTTTTACTTCTAAACTAGTTCTGAAACTAACTAAATGAAAAGAAAAAAGTAGCCAGCTATTTAAAAAAAATACTTAAAAAACCATTTGAAAAAAAAATCGACATGAGTGGGAGGATCATAGTTCCGTCATTGTTTGTCGCTGCCGTAGGAGCTGTCGTTTACCTTCTAGTCCGACGTCGTCGATTAAGACAGGCCAAGAAAAATGAAAAAATGTTGAGGGCAGCAGCAGCGAATAAACCGAGAAAGCATTCGACTAATAATGAGAGAAACAGTTTGGAATATCTATTGCATGCACAAGGAGCACACATTTACAGCGTAATTGACCAGTTAGTGGAGCTGACATCTTTAAGTCCCTTGATGATTGCCAAGTGCGAGGAGGCTCGAATTCTTAGCTCGTCGGATGTGGCTAAACTGGTAAAAAATAAACTTTAATTGGTAAAAAATTGTATTGTGGAAATTAGTAACAACGTCTATTTATTTGCTTTTGTGTAGGAATCTATTCCTGACGAGCAAGAGAAGAATCGGATGTTCTATGTTCTCATCCAGAAGCACACAGGATTTTACCAGCATTTGTTGACAGCCCTTCGGGAAACAAATCAGACAAGGGTGGAGCTGCTGCTTCGAAATATTTCAGTATAATGACTTTAATTTTTGATGTAGTCGTAGTGTTTACAACTTATTTCCATTCATATTTTGTTGTAAAAATGCTAATTAGCTATGATTAATATTTCAAACAAATATATTATACTTTATGCAAAAAATAAATAAATTTAAAATCTAGTACACAAGCTCAGTTAGAGTTTAATTTTTTTACTCAAATTAGTCCACAATGAAATATTTTTTTAAATCAATAAAATCCGAAAATCATTCATTCACTCATTCAGGTTCTGCTGGATATTTTGGATTTGGTTAAATATTTCGCATGAAATGAGTAAAATTGACTAATTTACGTAATAGCAGCAGAATAGAATGCAATAGGAAAATATGCATGCGTAGGAAATCAAAAATGTTATTCTAGCTATTTAAATGTCGCCAATGGAATTTCATACGCTTTTGCTTCCACCGTGCAATAATTGTGAATTGTGACCCACTGCTTCCAGTTTTCAGAATTGTAAAAAAAATAAAATTCGTGGTTTGTGTGTAAAATGGGAAAGCCATTCGCTTTGTGGTTCCGCTATATTCCACTATCAATGACGACTACGACAAAATCATGTTAAATGGTCAGGTCACCAAACTTACATAATGAAAATTACGTCAATATAAAGATTGACAAACATCCTGCTAGTCAAGCACAGTCATGTATAATTTTGAAAAAAACAGTTATATTTTCCTCTTCCTCCAACAGAATCCAGTCAACTCATTAAAGAAATAAAAGCCTATTTTTTTTTGAAGTTCTTTGAATAAATTAAAGCAGTAAAATCAAATTAAATCCCGTCATAACTTTTGAAGTTTTCATTTCATAAAAATATCTATTCTGGAGAAAACATGTGCGACCACCCCAGGAACGTTGTTGAAGAAGTGATGGAAGCCCAATGCGCCTACATCATCAGCATCATGGACAAGCTGGTGGAGTACACCTTCTTGAGTGCGAAAATGATCGCAATCTGCCAAAAGCATGGGATCCTCAGCACGGCAGATGCCGCAAAATTAGTAAAACTTGCAAACTATTTTTTTTTTTACAAAAATTACCAAATATGGCTTTCAAGTTAAATATAGCCAACAACTAGCCAGTTTTAAATATTATTACAGGACTCCATTCCCGATGAGCATGAAAAGAACAGAAAATTCTACAAGCTCATCCAGAAACACACCCATTTTTACCAACATTTGCTGACGGCCATCAGCGAGACAAATCAAGCAAGGATTGAACGGTTGCTTAGGAAATTTTCGTTCCAGAAGGAGTAGAAATCCCTAAAAAATGAATTATAAAAGGGAGAATAAATAATTTTTACAGTAGTTTTACACGCTTATTAAAAAAGTGACAATTTTTTTGGGAATATTTGACGACGGCCCTTTTCCTTTTGTATTCGAATCAAAATAGGATTGCAAGACTGCTCAATGTATTTTTCAATTAACAAAGAGCAGTATCAGAATTTATTAATATAAAAAAAAATATGTCAATAAAAATTAATGTTGAATGTTTTCAAATAAATTAATTGTCTTGTTGTTATTATAACATTCCATTGCCGTTTACTAACCTATTTTGGTTTGTGGAGGAGGAATAGGAGAATGAGGAGACGAATGCCTAATTGTTTCAATCTCTGCCTGGCTGGGAGTCAGTCGTAAATAAAAAAAGCTAAAATTGACATCGACGTACAGTGTTTGGTATAACTTCTTATCATATCCTTACACTAACTCGCCCAAAACAACCACGAATATATTCACCATTCATGCATTCTCGCATCTCACCAACTAGAATTCATATATAAATGGTTTGCATGAAAAAATAGCGAAAGCATTATTGTTCATAAGTCCATATTTGTTTCACGATATTTGCATCTTATTGGTATGAATAATACATACATTCACTTCACTGGAAGTGGTTTTTGTGAATGTTGAAAAACCGCACAAGATAGTCTGGAACAGAAGCCCTGTGTAATAATGTAATGTTATTTATTGTCATCTACGTGTAAAGGTACGTGATGTTTGCAATTAAATGTTTATAGCTTTAGCTGTGGCATCATCATGTATGCATACATTTCAGTAAAATATCAAAAATTTCATACATTTGTTGAGTATCAAAATGAGTAGTCATTCACCGGTCCGGTCAGCCAAACAGGTAGATATCAACTTTACCAACCGTGTATGTTTACGGACATTCAGATATTACAAAATACTAAACTACTCTGGTTGATTACTTTACAAGGAATTTGTTCCGCTCGATAGTAGTCCAAAAGTTGATAAAATTGGCTTATCTAAAGTTTACCATAAGTTGAAATCCACTGGCTTATCATTATCATCATCAGTTTCCTAACGTGGCCCCACTGACTTACCATATAGAACAGCATGACTAATTTCAATGACTATATGTCACTTCAAATTGCTTGACATGCGATTTGTATCAGATAAAAATGATGCGGAGTTCATATCATGAGAATGAATGCAGCAAGTGCAAGTGGTTCCTCTCTGATTTAGGTTTGTTAACAGGCGAAAATGAAATAGTCATAGACAGTCGGCGTGCTTGCTGGGGTAACAAGAAAAATTAAGAAGTTGTGTTTATTACATCAATGTAACTAACAACAATAAGTTGTGTCATAGTGTCATGTGACAGAAAGTTTGCATTTCACTAAAACAAACTGAACTTCTAACGAAGCAATCACTTTATTGTATCTCAACTTTGGTTAGCTATCTATTGTAGTAAATTGTGTTTAATACGTTATGCAGTTATTTGTATCGGAGATCGGAGCTCATGGTTGATTGTAAATAATAGCTTTATTTATTCTCTATTATTGTTTTTAATAAGTGTATATTATATCCCGTTGTGAATGGGAGGAAGCATTGACAGATTTTATAAGAAGATAAATTTGTACGAGTAGGAAATATGGCTGACCAACAAGCTTCAGAAAATTTATGGGATGCACAATGTGACAACATAAATCAGCATATATCCAAACTAACTCAACACACACATTTAAGTGCCCTGATGCTGTCAATATTCGAGGAAAGAGGAGTTCTAGGCAGCGCTGCTCTATCAAAATTGGTAAAATTTAATTTGCACAAAAACATGAGATTACGCAAAATTGTTGACACGTTTATTTAACTTGAACATTTTTATTACCTTTTCCAGGACGCAATTAAAGACAAACACAAGAAAAACAGGAAGTTTTACAAATTGATCCTGAACAGCACCCACTTCTATGAAGTCCTCCTGTTCGCTTTGAAAGAAACGTGTCAATCCGGATTAGCAGCTTTGCTTCAGGGGCCCAACAGGAAAGAAGCGCGTCCTACCAAGACCCAAATGTACTGCAGGTATCCGGAAAGTCTGGAGGCGTTTTTATCACCTGAAAATATCACCAAGCATATCTGCATAATTTATACGCTGAACGTGGACATCACCGTTCAGAAAATTAGCGACAACCTGGATCACGTCGAAATTCTTGAGTTCGATCAGTTTAAACACCGCATCTCCATCCAAGGTCATGATGATGATGATAACATTAAAGAACGAAA
>JAQIWX010001026.1:0-12033 GCA_034696785.1 Lepidocyrtus cyaneus | reverse complement strand
CTCTCTCTCTCGGAGAATACGATATGATTTTGGAAGCACAAATGCTGAGTCAGTGGGTGGCATATAAACTCCAGAATGTTTTTTGGCAAACACAACTCACCATTTTGGTAAGTTGATGGGAACTTCCTCAATTCAAATGCTTACGTCTTCTTATCTCCTCCACACAAAATATATACTATGTCAAACAAAACTATGAGCTATCTGTCGAACTGAGCTGCATCATGGATGTAAAAGATATGTATTCACTTCACCTGAATTGCAAACGCTCTAGTCATAAGCAGCGGCGAGCCATCATCAATTTTTTTTTCTTTCTTGGGATCAATACAAGGAAAAATCTTTGGGAAGGAGGTGGTAGGTGGTGGTGGGCTGCTTGTTAGTTAGTTGTTTTACGGTACCTTTCTCCTTTAAGCACTGCACTTTTTTTTACTGTATTGATGCTAGTTACGGGAAGTGTAATCCGAAACTAGTGGCCGTCTTTTTATAAAGTCTTCCCCTTTTCTGCAATATTTTCCATCCAATGAATTATTCCACGTGCCTTTGTTGTTCCGCTTCTTTCTCTTCCGAGTAGTGTATATAGGTAGCTACTATAAAGAGGCAGGGGAGAGACAAGCCAGTCAATCACATTAATGTGATACTCAAATGGAAAATGAAAAGAGGAGTTGGAGTAGTTGCAGTGGTCTTGTAGTAGCATGTCGTCGTAGTTGTTGAGATGTACATATCATATCTATACTACATCTACTAGTAGTAGCAGTGTAGTAGTCCACCAAGAGCGACTAACTATCAGAGAGAAAATTATTTATGCATGCCTCGTCCTACTTATATCATCATATGTATGCCTACTTAGCTTTAGCAGAGAGAAAGAGAGAGAGAGAGAGAAGAAAAAAAAACGTCAACAATATGGAGTGAAAGAAAGGAGGAAGGAAAAGGGGTAGTACGGGCTGGTTTTCAAGTAATGCATGCTCACAAGGCATAGCACAGGGAACACATTGAATTCCAACGTGAATTTCTATGCAGAGCAAAAAGAAGAAGCAGAAAAAATCCTCCTCCTTATGATACGAATGAATATTATTAGTAGGCTATAAGCCTTGCTTGTCAGTATTTTGTGGATGACCCTGTGCGACATCAAAATAGGCTGTACTCATATCACGATCTCGGTTTCATCTTTTCTTTCTGATGACTTTACGGCAAGCAATTTCCTTGATATGAGATTTCATGGCGGGGAAAAGGAAGCAGTGAAGGCTGAGCTGGGCTGAGCAGCAGCAGGAACCAGAACCAGCCAAGGGAAGAAGAAAAAATCAACTTGCTCTTTGCAAACTTAACAAAAAAAAAATCTTGCGGTTTACGATGCATGAATATATGAATGTGTGTCGTCGAGCGGAGGGAGAAAGAGAGAGTACTTGTGTGCTTGTGCAAGTATGTAGGTATCTATATTTGTATAGGCCCAGGATCCCATTTCCAATGTTTGCCCTTTCACCGTCAACTCTCTCTCTCTCCCTCTACGATTTATACATGCCGTTGACGCCGTGGAAAGTTAAATGGCGACAAGTTTGCCTATTGTATGCATCTGGAGAGGGAAGAGCACCTGCCTACCCTCCACTCAACAAGATACAGTGTACAATGTTCATGTATTGTTTGCTTCCAACAAATTGAAATGTACGAGGAGGAGATGGAGAAAGTGTGAATCTTAAATGTTGACCCACTGATCGCACTCAACCAGCAAGAAATTTTTCTTTAAAGGGAACACTTCACCACTTAAGCCCAGCTTTGTCAGCGTTGCAAAATAAATGGACATTTTTTTTAACAAAATTACAAGCATATATATATATATATATATTACATTTATTGATCACGATAACTGCATACAGTACATGCGTAGTCGTCCTACTTTTTTTCTGCATATATTTTCAAGATTTTCAAGTGGATTTGTTTATCTCCGAATTGAAACACGTCGGATCTCAACATCAGGGAAATATTTTGAAGAAGGGAAAAGAGATTTGACTTACGTTAGGTCGGAATTTTTATCGTATGGACGGATACATTTTTGTTTGGCCTCTTAAAGATCCTCCTATCCCATTTAGCATCGAGTAGGGAGCTTTTAAGGAAAAAGCTCTCAGAACTGAGCTGAACTGCTCTCTCCATAATTCGTTTGCATGACGTAAAAGAAACTGGGTACTATTTATTCTGTCTATGCTGCATTGCTATATCTACTACAGAGACATAAGTGTATGTTTACAAAAGTGGCATTAAAAAGAGCTCCCTGTCAGTTCAAGAAGACATGTCAATAAATGATAAAATCTGCAGGACGTTTTTACATAACAGCCTAATCGGATTTCAAATGGTTTCATTTTACATAGGTCCTTTTTGTATCTAATATGTCGTTTAGAAGAATATAGTGGGTCTCCTCTTTTCATCGCAAAATGATTGGGTTATTCGATACCCTACAATATTTTTTTCAAGTTGTTTTCTCTTTTCTTTATATTTTATTTTTTGAAAAATATATGGGATATCAAGCAAAGGAATATGGGTACGGTATGAAGGAGTGACAGAATGATTTTCTCGGTTTTTAGCAGAAAAAAAACAGCTCCTTTTTATTTTATTTTTATTTTATATATTTTTGAACTGGATGTCAACAAAACTTTAAGTAGTTACATGATATATTTGTATCTATCAGTTTTTGATACTGAAGTAGTTATTCCCTTGTTGCTATTGAACGATGATGATTGTGTTATTACACATGTGTGTTGTATTACTACTTATTTTTCTAAAAATGTACGCACGGCAACTTAACTTAATGTTAAAAGGAACTTATTTGATGCATTAAAAAGAGCAAAAAGTAGCGACTCAATCATATCATGCATATTTTCCCGTGAAGAAAAAAGCTTTCTTTCAAATTTTTTTTATAAAGGTTCGTAAGTATATTTTTATTACTGTTTTTTTATAATATGCATTCAACCTTGGTGGCAATACGATATATTTCCATTTGAGAAAAAAAAGAAACTCTTTGCGAAAGAGAAGAAGAAGACAAGGGGTAAAGGTGAGCTCCCGCTGGGAAGGGAATCCAAAGGAATGACGAAGAGCCAGAGAGAAGCCGGCTATGTGCTTTTATTGATGAAATGAAGTCCGCATTTCACGATTTTTAATAGAAGAGATCGATTTTCAACCATGATAATGTGCAATGTAAGATTAATATCATGCAGCAATGTAAATATCTATACACCATAATGGTTGCTTCTCTACTGTAGCCAAATAAATGTTGTTGGTTGGTTTGGTATTGGTATCATTCGCAGTCGTTCGTGGCTGACTGACGACGATAAAAGATCCGTCCGACAAGGATATTTACATAAGATAATGTTAATATATGAAATGATGATGAGGAGGATGATGCTGCTGCTGCTGATATTAAAATTAAACTACGGAGGAGAGTGGACAGATATCCCTCATCTGAGGTACTGTTAGGAATCCATGAAAGAAATCAACATTCCATCGTCCACAGGAACTGTCTTGTCAAGTTGGCTCGTTTCAAAACTTTTGAATATTATTGTTATGAGCGTTTACTGCGGTGGTGTTCGTTGGGATGAGTATAGCGGTGTAAAGAGAAAGAGAAGGAGTAATATACCATAAAAAGAGATTGGAAATAGGATGATGCTCAAAAGACTTCTACTAGCAGGGAAAATACAGTATACATTGAATAGTGTATATAGTTTGCTCTTTTTGTTGCGTAACACGAAATGGGATGAATGCAAGGAAATGGCATAGTTGTGAAGAAGTAACTAAGGCAGCCAACAACACGAAACGACACAATAATAATATCAGCCATGAAGATGTGAAAAGCCTTTTCCCCCGTCTTGCCATCCTCCTGCCTGGCCTCCTCACAAAACTGTCCAAACCTCTCAGACAAGCACATAATTTTTATTAGTAACAAAATAACAAAATGAAATCCCACTATTAAATCCATTTAATGTCCGTTGTAAAGACGTTTTAGATGCTCACGACACAATGGGTTTTGAGCGGACCGACGTGCGGATGAGCAGTCCTGGGGAGAGTCGGTGAACCCCTTGAATACCGAGCTGTGAGATAAAGGAATATGAAAATACAGAGAGATGTCCGTCGTAATAAAGGGACAAGTTATATGATCAGGTTAGCCTAACCTTGTGCTTACTTGGTTGAGTTTTACGGATGATGAAGAAGAAGAAGAAGATGATGGTGGTACATTCATTCTTTTTTACCTTTTTATTGACCAGCAAGAGAAAAGCTTATTATGAAGAGGATGACGCTCACTCATGCACATTTATGCATTGGAGCTTGCCAGACTTTAACTCTTCTGTACTTTGAGGGGGTTCCACAATAATATTGAAACCATTTTCTAAAATTTGACACTGTTTATGCGATTTGCATAATATTCAGATATGGAGCTGTGTATGTATTTTCTATTTTTGGAAGAAAATGCTCCAGTTTCCAGGTGAATTTGTGGCAGTTTTCTAGCAGAATTTAGGTGCAACATTGAACTACTTTCCGTGTATTGCATACAAAACTGATGGATACATGCTACCTATACCTACATGGAATACTTTAAACAGTGAAGTGATCGATGGAGGGGAAAGGGAAACACTTGACAAATGATTGCCTTCCCTAAAAAGAGCCAGTCATAAATGAAATGAAAAGAATCCACTTCCTCTAAATTATTACGCCTGTAATAATATGGAATAGTCCATCATTGTTTTAGCTCACCTGTTTAAAAAAACTACATTGTGGAAGCCTCTAAAAAGTATTTTACATAGGTACAGGCTAAAAACCAAAATAGACTTATTCAAAGAGATTGTTTAAAAAAAAAAGACAGCCATTTTGTGGGGGAAGTAGAATGAGAAGCTTTTATTTCCTCAGAATGAAGCAGTAAGCCAGAGCAGACTGTTCTGCTCTCTAACTCATTTGAAGTTTATCCTCTTGTTTTTTATTGGCTAGGAAATAAAATGCCGCCATGTGATTAATTTTAATGCAGGTTGACATCCACATCTTACCTCGTTTACTGTCTAATGATGGAATACCTGCGAGACATGGAAAATATGGTGAAATGCCGAAAAGGATTTAAACCTCATTACTCAACTCAATTATGTAAATTATATTAACTCAATTCTTTCACAGGGAAAAAATATGGTGGGATGCGAGGGAAAATCTAAGAATGCATGTAGGTAACATGTTTACTAAAAAAGCAGAAACTTCTCCAGTGCATTTTACTCCCTCAAACAAATACGGAGTTTTTATGGTCTCAAAAAACTAGAAAAAAAAGCAATTGCTCGTTTTCATTTAATTCAGATAGTTTGTCATTCGAGAAAGAGGAGGGGAAATTCCAAGTTTTGAATTTCATACCTTCTCATAGCTGTGGTCATGAAGGCTTTTGCTCGTAGGCAAAAAACCGCTGGTGAGAAGATTGCGGTTTATGTTGTTAGTAGTTAGTCCCGTCTGCAGTTTTCTCTTCATTCCACCATAAAATATGGAATGTCCCTTTGTTTGCATGATTTTGATGAAGCTTAAGTATCATGGTGAAAATGAGTGGAATACAGATCACACACACACACATCTACTAACACCCACAGTTAGTTTTACGGTAGGGAAGTGATGCATCCTAACTTTCTAATTTCCGAAAAACCGCCAACAGCACTCAGGCCTCCCCACTAATCAACTTGTACTCCGGTTTCCATTCACTTCTTATGGGAGTAGTGAGAAATACTATTCCTTTTTATTTTTCTTTGTTCATCAATGTGTTGCTACTGCCATGGAAGCAACCATCCCTCTCGCTATCAACATTAGCCTAGTAAGTGAAAGCTACCGAATCATATCCGCCCATACCTATAATATCTCAAATATTCATGTTATCAATGGAAAAGATAGCTTATGGATGGGATATAAGTATCACGGACGTCCTTTTCTCCTTTTCATCCTTAAAGTTGAAATCGATAATGCGAAGGAAAGCCGCCACCGTATGAGAATGAATCCTCCAGAAAGGCCCCTGTGTAGTGTGTGTACACACCTTATACAAAATTTTCATGTTCATGTTCCCACATAAAACACTCCAGCATATTTGTTTTGCTGAATCCTCAGAACGAAATCCTACATATTTTCATAAAGGTATATGCAAACATATATACAAAAATATACGGCCAGAGACACACTGCTACCTAAACCAAATCATGCCAATGCCAATAGTTGCGATATAGCCGCAAAATGAAAACGGGGAAAACAGCAAAGCAGACGACCCGCATGACACGACTTTTCTTTCTCCTTTCACTTGTTCCGCTCACTGTTCACTTACTGTGACGAACAACCAAAAAAAAAAAGAAAATGCTTATTATACTAGGTGGAGGGATAGGATGCTGGAAGAAAGTGGACGAAGACGTTGGGCTGGATGAATGAGTTGCGAGGCAGATCTGTCCACGTCGGAAGTAAGGATAACAAGAACATGTCTATACACTTCCACCCAGAAAAATGTATAACTCGTATAAAAGTTAGATATGTACATAATATGCCTTTTTTGTTCAAATCTATGTGAAAGTGCTTACATAATATCAGTTTCCTACCAAAAAAAACTATATCTCTAATTGTGTAAAAGAAAGCCGGATGTGCATATTCAGATATTGCTTCGAAAATGGATAGATGTAAATGTATGTACCGTGGAAATTTATTTTCCTTGTATTCTTTTGGGAAGCCTTTTTTCTCTTGTTTCGATTAGAAGATGAATTTCTTTTCATCTAATGTAGGTACATACACATCATCCCATCCTTTCACCTCCCACTCCCAGTCTCCTCTTCACGTACAAGTTGTTACTACTTACCGGGAGTAACCAAGCACAACTGAAGTAACCTCATGCGTTCACGTCCAACTGCTCACTGTCATGCTGGATAACCCGCACAGTCTTCCTCGTATCCCATTCTTCCACACAATCTGTTGACGGGAGACTAAATCTGGGCTTGCATATTACAAGGGGGGAATATGTATGTACTTTTGTGGATAAGGTGAGAGAAAGCAAGTACGACGCTTTGGGAGCATATCCGCCCAAATGGAAAGCAAGGGTGAAAGCAAGCAATCCTACTCTCTCTTTCTCCAACAAAAGGGAAAACTTTTTGTTTTCATGGGATGAATATCCATCCCAGAATTATGCATTTATGCACATTAGAAATGCATCGAATAATGCAATAATACCTACACCTTCCCAATACTCACTCTCAGCCTAAGTGGGGAGGCATGGAAATCTAATGCATATTAAATTAGCCGAAGACTAAGGGAAAGAACAAAATAGCACAAGAGCTGTTATACTTATTTTTTTGATCAGGGCACGAAGTACTCGTACTACGTATGCTGCACATATTATATTACCAGTTCCAAACAGGACAAGAACATCAATCTCACAAGCAATACAACTGGGAATCTTCCGCAAAACAATTTTTTTCTTCTTCTGGAAAACACAGTGTACAAAACGGTTCCCTCCAAAAAAAAACGACACGAAACCATAAATTTCCCATGTCGTCTTACAAACTTTACCTTACATACTTGCCGATTGTGAGAAGGCAAATCCTCCTGATCAATACAATAGTAATTATGTGCACTGGAATGTATGTATGCTGTTTTTTCTACTACTAATATGAAATAGGAAGGGTTAAGAACTGCAGTTTTTTTTCTAAAAAAATCACATTACATCCAACTAAAGCATACTTAGGCTAACGATGTACAAAAAAAAATGTAATTACGGTAGTATGATTGCGTAGCCGGGAAATTATTTCATTTTTCCGCTTTCATGACCTAACATGACGGTAATGTTTGAGCATTTTATAATAGATTGTGTTTAATGTGTGTGTACACTGGAAACTGCAAGAAAACATTAACAAGCTCCATGCTTCCCTGAAAGTACACTAGCTCTACTCTACACAAGGTACATGCATTTGCTATGGAAAAAGAAATGTGCGTTTTCTGCTACTTTCCGGTGTAATATTTATCATGTTAATAAGGAGACATTTTCATGCTTTGAGTTTTACCTTAAAAAGGGAAACATCAGCTTGTTATAATATGCATTGAGAGCTGAAAGTAATAAGTTACAATGGCGGAAAGTGGATTTACTTTGTGAAGTCAAGTCATTCCCTTCCCCGTTCATAGTTCGTTTCCTTTTATTTCAGTAGTAGTATGGCATCACAATTCCTGAAGTATTTTACTGTTTTTCTTCTTCTTCTTCATCTCCTTTCCAGGGAAATAATGCAGACTGTAAGGGGCAATAACAGGATGGAAGTGAAGGCATTGCCAAAGTTTCCCCTCTTGTTATAGCTAAAATATAAAAAAAAAACTAAAACTTTCTTTTTTTTTTCGTTCTCTCCTTTTCACGCATTGCATTAAATGGGGTAAACGTTAGTCTTCCCCTAGTACCTACCTTCCAGTTATTTCTCAAGTTAAACCTACTTTTTTCTCTCAGCTTTTGGGTAAGTAAATGAGGGAAGCAGCGTCTTGGCGGGCAGTAGTAGTAGTAGCAGAAGTCCCAACTCAACAACAAAGGACATTTTACTGTTCCGTTGTTTTCTGCTGGCTATTTCGGGGCTGAATAATATGCTTAGGTAGTATGACTGACGACACGGTAAATTCTCTATGAAAGAGAAATGCTTTTTTTTCTTCCTCTTCTCATTTTTATTTTTTTAAAGTCCCCAACAACAACATCAACTCGCAGTAGAATAGAAAAAGTTGTGTCTTTATAAAAAGAAAACAGCAAGATTCTGGGGCCCTATCTAAGTGCATTGTTGTTGGGAAATTGGCTCAGTGTTCCAATATGGCAAGTTTTTTTTTCTGAGGAGAAGGGGGAGAAAACGGCAAATGCTTTTTATGTTTGATAAGTTGAGCCATTCCTTAAACTTATTCTACCTTTTCTTTTTTAACTCACTCTAAAAAGTATGGAAGTGGAATAGCCAAATCTCCAGACGGGCTATTTATAAGTATGTAGTCGTAGTAGTGGTTTCAAAGGGGGCCGAAACTGATGTGAACTGTCTTAAAGAAACTATTCAATGGTTAGCGTTGTTGCACAATGGAGGGCTATTTCTGGGCGGATGGGAAAAGGGAAGAAAAGGGTTTTTGAAAAGAAAAAAATCATTTTTTCCCGCAGAAGGCTACGATGCTATGCTTATCTTAAAGCAAAAGGATGGGAGACTATGTCAAAGCAGTTCCCGTCCAGATGGTTCCCTTGACTTTTGATAGAGTTTCTGCAGGAATTAGATCTATGTAGCTGTTACGATATGGTTTGGTTTGGTCTACTTTGTTGGACTCCAGTGCAGTAGTGTCGTTCAATGTGCTACTTACTTAGTTACTTACTATTATGTAACCAAACTGAGGATTTAAGCTGGGCGAAGGAGGAGCGGCTTAAAGACCATGGCCAACTTCACTGCATGTAGTTATGCTGAAAAGATATTTTGGATTTTTTTTGTTTAATATAAAAAGATGTATTTATTTATAAGCTAAGCGATCGCCATTACATTCCACCTACGTAACTATGTCGCCGTTGCATAATAAAAATAAATTCGGAAGAGATGACGATATCCTACTGGACTGGAAGAACACTTTTTTTAAGAGAAAACGGTGTTTGGCTGTTTATGTGGATTTTTTTACACGCGGCTCTACATAGATACCAGGAGTTGATGTGACACTACTTATAATTGTTCATAATTCTAGGGAAAGTACACACACTGCAGCCCTCTTTGTCGTGTAGGAATGTTGTCTGCAGCTCTTCCTCCATAATAATAATAACCATTTCCCATGGATCCATGCTTGGACTGACTGAACATATAAAGTTATTACTGTCAACACATCCACAATTATGCGATAAGGGTGGGAAATGATTTTGTCGTATTTGGACAAGGGAAAGATCCTTTCGGTAGATAAGAATAATCCAACCGGCGAGCATTAGACATGACAACAACGTGTACTACGTTCGCTAACCATAAATGTCTGGTTTATTAGGACATCCCGTAGTATGTAGCTGAAAAAAAGGAAGGGTGATCTTGACAAAAAAAAAATTAAAAGGAGTAAAAAAAAATGTTGCCAGTTTGTTTTCATTAAAATAAACTGGATATAATAACTGGGTTATCCAAACTTTATATGAATAAGCAAACGCTCATGGCATGACACAAACATTTTAAATAACTTCACATTTCATTTCTTATATTATATTCCCATTTTTTCCAGGCTATTGATTGAACACACGCTACCTGAAAGAAATGGAAAATGCGGTCACTCCTTTACAAGAGGTTGAGCAGTAGCAAAGCAAACAAACAAATGGATAGTGCTCCTTGTCTAAAAGAAGCAATATTTTAGCTATATTTATTTTACAAGATATGACTCCTCGGCTGAAAAAGGTGTGATGAGTCAATTCCACATTATTACACTGACACTAACCCAGACCAGCCCGTTCTTCTTATTTTTTCTCCTGGAATAAAAAAAAAACTACTCCACCACCACCGTCCACTGTTCCAGCACATGACACAAAAGGAGTGTGAGAACGAGAAGGGCTACTGATTTATATACTTACGCGTACGTACATATATCTGTCTCCTTCAAGTATGAAAATAAACATTTCTCTCTCTCTCTCTTTCTCTTACATTAACTTACTTACAACCCGGTGCAAAGTCAAAACCCACAAAAGAAGCCAATACATCTTCAATTATAAATACATACTCGTTTATATGTAATAGTACTCGGCTTGAAATAAGAAAAAAAAAGAATACCTTCTTCACTTATGCATATCATCATGAATGTATCTTTCTTCTTATTAAACGGGAACTCCTTTCCTTACAAAACCGACATACTCTTATGCTTTGTTTGAAAAAGCATAATAATAATAACAATAATAAATATGTGAGTGTGAGCATCGCGCAACTCGGATGATTTGTCTCTATTGCTCTTCTTCTTCTCCTTTTTCTTCTGGAGTGCTTACCTATCTGTATTTTTCTTGCTTCTTCTCCGCCATGCTTTTCTTTTTCTTTACACAACTCATTTTTTTGCCTTGTTTGTTATTTGCTCAGTTTGCTCAAGCACGTTTTCTTCTTATAGTATATAATATTATTGCGTATAGGTAGTAAGTAATGCAAGAAAATATCTTCTCATTGTGAACTACATCGGATTGAGCCTAGAGGAACCTACTTTTCCTGCTACCTTCTTTTTTTTACAATGGCATGTTGTTCTGGAAGACGAGGCTACGATATTGAAGCCAACAAGCTTTTTTCTCTATCTCTCTAAACTGCATATAATAAGCAAATATGCTTTGGGTAAGTTAATATAAAAAAACTATACAAAGCTTATATGGAGTCCTCCTCGATCATGAATGTACGTATGTAATGTATGTTGCAAGTTGCTGATAAAGTTGTTTGAATGTGATCAAGATAAAGATAAGAGAAAAGAATAAGAAGAAGGGGAGAAGAAGGCAGAGGTTGAAGAAGAAATGAAAATGAGGCATGATATGGTAGAGAATTAGAATGAGAAGAGACAAGAAGAACAGAAAGAAGAAAAAAACACATTTATATTACATACTCCAGCAGGATTGCATTATTGCCTAGGAAAAAAGAGGAGGCGAATTGTAAAAGAATAAGATGAGAGAGAGAGACAAGAGACAGTAAAAAACAAGAGGAAAAAAGTTTCATTCACGTTCATTGTACCAGCTTATTATTTTGTTACGGGTAATATGAACATTTTATACTAACACATGTATATACCGGAACAAGTCGGAACAGATATGGAGCCCCGTTCTTTTTCTTAGCGCCTGTCAGGTTTTTTTTCTCTGTGTCTTTTCTTTAGCGGAACAGCAGCAGCATAAGTATCTACTTTTTTATTTTCCTAAATTTGTAGCTATTAAAATATACAAATGTCCCGGCTACCGCAAAACTGTAAAAATGCTAAGTTTTTGCGTTTGTCTGCCAAGAAACAAGGATGAAAGCAAGAAAAGGGTGTAATAATCCATACTTATCATATCATAGCATATCATACCGGATCAATAAAGATATCTTTACTTGCTCGGAA
>JAQIWX010001025.1:0-12050 GCA_034696785.1 Lepidocyrtus cyaneus | reverse complement strand
TACCTTCTTCAAGTTTCTTCCCATTTTCTTTTCTTACCTTGCATTTTATTGTTCCCTTTTCTTGAAGATTATTGTTGCATTATTACATTGTTGTTGGGGATGTTGTCTTACCTTTTGTTTTTTTACTTCCTTTTTTTGTTCTTGATGATGACAATGATATGATATGATAGTGGTATAAGGTGAATTAAATTAAATTTGATGTTGATGACGATGAGATGCTAATATAAAGCTAAGATAAGCAATAAGCATAGCATACGTATTTTAGGTTAGGTACATTAATATGGGGTTTTTATTGCTGTTTAAATGCTCAAGTTTTATTGCTGTGAGGTGTTGCTAATAATTCCTTCTATTAGCTATTTTATTCATCCTTCCTCGCTTCCTTTCCCCTGTTATGCATTACCTACAGCTATGCACTATGTGCTACCTGATACCTGAGACGAGAGATTGTTGATTTTTTGCTGAAATGTATAACATGGATAATATATGACCATGAGGATAAAAATATGTATAAAAATGTTAAGAAGGCAAGGAGCGTACAAAACTGCCAATGCAGTGAGTGCAATGACAACTTTGACAAGTTTGTGCAATAAAATCATCCTGACAAGCAAACGAACGATTTGATGAAACGTTGTTTGTACTTTATGCATAAGTCAAGTGGAAATGGAACCGGGAGGATAAGTGTTTCGTTCGGTCGTTTTTGTCGAAATGTCCAAAATTAGGAAGGTTGTTTGATTTAGCTTATAGTTAAGTTATATAGCTGGCTGGGATGACGAATGTGAAATTCGATGAACTTTTGGATAAAACGTAATGAATCGATAAATGACATAAGCTCTCAGGTACTTCGTTTGCATCCGTTTTGTTTCAATATTTTGGTTGACTGAAGCCCTGGACTGGCCTTCGCTTCGTATCCTTATCTCAGATGTCATCCTGGATGAAGGCCTGAATTATCGAAAGAAAAGTCTCATTTTCATAAATTTCAGGGATTAGGGATTATATGCGATGCGATAATACAAATTGGCTTGCTGATTCATAGAAACAAACAGTTGGAACTTTTTCCTGCCTTTCCTCCAGACAAACCTTCTCTTCTTCTGGTAGTCGCATTGCATTGAGACATTTATTAGGACCGCGGCGCGGCATTCACATACTATGTTTTTGATATATTTTGCGTATAATATGTAAAATGTATCATACATCATATCAGTTAGTATGCCGATGCCGATGGCAGAAGACGAAATTTTACGTTTGTTTGTATAGCTCACCTGAACTCCGCTGAAGCCATAATGCGTATGGCGACTATCATTCAAACCACCATACATAGCAAACAACGGAGTGCATAAACGCATGTAAATAAGCATAATATGTATTAGCATAGCATATAGCGTACATGATATAATATTTGCGATCGCCTGCCACTTGACAGTTTTTGGCTGAGTTTTGCCGTGTGAGTAGAGTAGCATCAGTCTCATTGTCATTGTCACTAATAAGTAAGTTACTTACTTATTGCTGAAAATGGCTGAGCAGAAAATTAGCTAAAACTGTAGCAAAAGAATAAATATTCATCTACTAATGCACGTAGATTTTTATTCCTCCGTCACCTCGCGTCATGACCTGCTGTATGCAAATAGAACATGAAGTAAACGCACGATATGCTAGACGCCATCAAGGGCAAGGACAAAACGCATGCATGCAATTTGCTGAATCTGCGAAGTCTCGTCTCAAGTGTCTCGTGTGTCTCCTTCGGTATATGTTCCAGAGCAGGGCTGAACTGAAGGCACTGCCTATGCATGCTACTTTAATTTATTTAAAACAATTTTTAAGATGTTTTTCTTATCACATGATAACAATTAATGATTAGTCAATTAGATTTTTTTAAACTGCTTGCTTTCATCTCAAGCCTTCCATTCAACAACATCAACATTATCCATCAACATTGATATCAAAAATTCATAAAAAAAATTCTTGTCTACAAAAAGTACACAAAAAGCCACTTCTCTGTTTTACTTTTAAGTGTCAAAAATTATATACTTTATTTCGTTTTAATAATTATCGTCTGTCCTTTTTGTATATATGAACTTGATTTAAATATTTTCGCATGCAGCCATTATATATAGTTTTCTTCACGTATATCAATGTGCTGCGCTGCAACCAACACTCCTCTCGTATTTCTTTACATGCAATACCTACTATTTCGTAATTAAATTACAATAATATAATATAATATATATAATAATAATTAGTTTATCTTGTCGTTTCTCTTAAAATTTAATATAAGGTGATATTTAGTTCATCGTGTGTCTATTTTATTTATTTAATATATAATATAGAGCGGGATATATTATGTTAAAATGATACAATATAATAATTATATAGTAATAATTTGTAATAGTAATTTTTATGCATACCGTTTCATTGCTTACACTTGTTATTTCCCTACACATATTTCAACGCAAGAGTTCCATCAGCGTCATCCCCGTCTCCACCTGCGACTTCCTCTAGTTACAAAACAACACAACTTTCTTGAATATATAGTTACATGATTTTGACAGTCTAACTTGTACCGATTGCACAACACCGAAAGAGTGAAATGGAAAGTAGTAAAAAACCTTTGAAACTCTTGTTTTCTAATATCCACAGAGAAATTTTTTAATGTCCGTCATCGTCAACTCATCCATCCCCAACAATCATTTTCATAAGAATTTGCTATACTTTTTTATATAAGTTAAATAACAGTAATATCTTCATTTTCAGAATTAATAAATTGAATGTTCTTCAGAAACATTTAGCTCGTCGAACAAAACTAAAACACTGCTGGCTCCTATCAGATCATGTGTACAAAATACGTCACACCAAACTACACAGTAGAGACACAGGACTCGAAAAGACCTTGGGCTTATAATATCTATCCAGCAAGCTAATTGTGTTTGGAACATTCGGGTTTTTTGTAGTAATTTTTATTATCAATTATTAAAATTCTTTCCTTCTTGTCGTATTAAACTCCTTTTTAGAAAGTCGAAGAATAAATTACAACAGGTTTTTTGTTAAAAGGTTTACTATTGATAGTAAATAGTATTAAACATGTATCATCAATCATCAAGACAAAATACTAAACAGAATTTGTCGCCTCGTCACTGGGCCAGTTAAAATACTTGAGGTTCGTAAACACAAGACTTCTCTCGTCACAAATATCTTTTTCATTTACATCATAAATGCTCCGCTAACAAACTTGTATAACTGATCTACAAATCATGAAACTTTTGTGGCTCATGAAAAGTTGTACATTGCTGCTTTTTCGGGTTAAGTAATTTTCACGGACATATCCGTTTGTTTAAATACATGTTGCATATAATAATTTTCGTACTTTTTGTTGCTCCTTAAATCTAATTCTTCAGGTTCATTTTCTAGAACTTAAAACAACTACAATTTAGAAGCGCAGGTGCTATTTTGTGCATGCAAACAACTAATACAAAAAGTATCACTACGAAATAAAAGATTTAAAAGAAAATGATGATAGGAAAAAAAGGAAATTTTATTTTCATTATTTTAAACGAAGGATTCAGTATATTTTGTTAAAAATTAAAGTCTACGGTGAAAACCGATAGTTTTATTTGTCTGGAGATACAGAGTACAAGGATGACACGCAACGAGATGAAGATGCGGATGGTAAACAATACTCTTCGTAAAAGTGGTGTTGCTGTTGCTGCTGAGGGCAATGTTGTTGGTGGTGATGCAAGTGGTGTTGCTGCTGCTGTTGGGGATTACTGTTGTTCATGCAGTTTTCGTTTTGCTGATAGTAAATGTTTTCCCCTCCGTTCCTCCCTCCGGGGTGGGTAACAGGCGTAGACATTGAAGGTGTTGATGTTGTTTCTGGTATACATGTTGTCGATGATAAATGTTGTTGAAGTAACTGACGATGCTGCGACTGAGTTGGGAACATTGCAGTAGGTACTCCGTCAGACTCCTTGCTAATATAACTCTTACTATTACTATCATCAATATTCGGAGAATTGAAAATATTCGGTGAAGGTCAGAGGTCACCCGGGTACTGGCTTGCTACTTTTCGTGATAATATTGCTGTTCCACAGAGGGGACAATTTCTAGCAATAGAGTAGCAGTTATGACATAAAACCTGATGATCACACGGGAGTAAAACTATCGTCCTGGGCTTATCTACAAAACAAGAAAAATAAATAAATTATTAAGAAAACATTATTTACAGGAATCTGGAATGAAAATTAAATTATGAGTTAAATTATAATTAAATGCTTCCATTCATATTCATAATCACATACCTTTCTGTTTGCACGATAAACAACAGTAATTTGCGCAGTCCTTGTCTGACAATGTGCTAATGGCCTTAGATAATGTTTCTACAACGCTTTTCGTTTGTTTTAAATAATGCTGCAGAGTTGCTACATTCTGATAACATAAGTCAGGTCGACTAACAATTCCCAATAAACCGTTCATGCTACTTGGATTTTGAGTTGATGACACATTAACGTTAGCTGATGAACCAATAGGCCCTTGTATTCCACCACCTCCACCCGCTATCGAAGACGAAAGACCGCTATTAGACATTCCATTACTTCCTACCGTTGTGGTTCGCGGTGACGACATCGAGTTTGTGCGAGGCGAAGAGAAGTCGAACAAACTAAGTGGATTAAGTTGGTTTGCTATCATATCCGACTGAAATTAGAATATCATTTTAGGATTAAGGTTTGGCTTTAACTTTTAGTGCTTCTGCTTTTACAGTAATCTGCAGTGTATTTTGACGAATCCTACCTGATCCACCGAATCCGGTTTATTAAACATAGGTCCTAACTGAAAAGAATTATTTAAACTATTGCCCATAGATGACGATCCGCTAGGAAACCTTTCCCTGTTGAAATAATTTGTTGAATTGGATGACACTGACGAGGATACGGGAATGGTGACAGGTTTTGATGCACCTGCAATCACAACGAAAAGAAGTACATTAAATTCGAGTCTGAAGAGATTTAGTCTATAGAAATTGAAAGTAATAGAAGTTTCTAGCAGTTCGCAATTGGTAATCATTAAAAGTTCAGTTCATACCTGCAGAGAAGTGATCAACATCCAAATCTTTATCTACTACATTAGGAGAGTCGTCCCGACTTTGATCTGATTGCTCTGTAAAGTAAAAAATACATTACAAAACTGTTTCCGGTCATTTCTATAAGGACACAATACAATGAGATATTCTAACTAGATATGAGATAAGTCAATAATTAGGCATCAAACCAAATAGTTCTTACTCAAAGCAGATGGGAAAAGACTGTAATCCCTATCAGGTTCCATTGGAAATCCAAGTGAAAATGCGTTGTCTATGTTATCATATAAAGTTGGATTTCCTAGTCCACTTCCATTATTTCCAGCAGCTTTCCAAGAAGAACCCACTGGACCATTCATTAAATTGCCTACCATGTCAAAGCCTCCCGGAGCCATCGGCCCACATCCCCCATTACCAGGAATCCCCACTAGTGATCCTTTACTGTCAAAGAATTTTCCTCCATGATGGTGATGATTTAACAGCCCTGTAGCAGCATTTACTAGCGAGTGGTGAGAGCCATTATTACTATTATTGGAAATGGCGTTATTATTGCTAGAAGATCTATTGTCCGGTGTTCCTGGGGCAGCAGCTGCTACTCCACTATACGATGACACTGCACTTGCAAAACTTTGGGTTCCAAACGGAGCAGTATTATTTCCTTGATTATTTGAACCTTGATGTTCTGGAGGAGAGCGGCAGCTATTTCGTAAAGCATTAGAGAAATCTGGTAATCCTTCTAAGAACCCTCCCATTCCATCCATTCCGTTTGTATTATTTGACATTCCCATATTTGATGACGACGAACTACCTACACCACCCACCATTCCGGAACCATTTCCATTGCTTCCATTTCCGTTATTCATTATGCAGTTTGGATCTCCTGGTTTCGATCCGATTGGGCCGACACCCATTCCAACAGGTAATCCTTGGCCAGCCATAAGGCCACCAACTGGTGGGCCACCGTTACCACCAGGGCCCGTTGGAGGTAAAACATTAGATAAAATATCGCCTAGGTTGGTATCAGTAGGCAGAATCCTATTTATTGACATTTCATGATCGGCATGGGCAAACGCACAAAAAGGTCCCCGAGGACAATAGTTGTTCGTAAATACATCATGACACTACAAAGAAAAACAATTAACACAGTTTAACATTAAAACCGTGACCTGTTTTGAATTTTGCTAGAAATATTGGTATTTATAATTAAAATTATCCAATTACTTTAGTAGATTTATATATTTCTGGGTGAAATTGTTGTTCCGTCCTTGTGTGACAATATGCACACTCGTCTCCATCGTCGCATTGCGTTGGTTCACCCCACTCATCCCCATGTTTAACATTAGGACAGGGAGTAGAACGATATTTGAACTTTTTGGGGGATCTTCTTCTATCCCTTAAATTATGAAACTGCGGGCAAGCATAGCCTTGTCTACATAACCTAGGAGGCTTTTTACATGCTTCCGTTTTATAGTTCATTAGAACATAATTCGCATCTGTAATTTTTAAAACAACAAAACATACGAAAATTATTTTCCACAATTCACTCACAAATACATTCAATTCAACGAGAAATTTTCATCGCACTTTGAAATAAACATAACACTCACCTTGCCATTTAGGATCATCTATCATCATATTTCTCTCTTTATCTAATTGATTAGGCCCGCTAACTGTTTCTTCAGTGTTCTCTTGAATTTGTTGCTGTAATTCCTTAATATCAAACACTGGTGGCCTTTTGTCATGTTCACCATGCGCAAACGCGCAGTGTGCTCCATTCTTTACGCAATATCCTCTACTATCCGTTTCGTAGACGCACATGCATGTTTTAAAATACCTAAGATGATAACGTCTTTCCGTATCTCCTGCTGTTCTATGCAAATAAGGGCAACTGCAACAAAAACAAAAGAAGACAATTAGTATTTAAAAATGCCTAATACAACACTCTCAACTAGAAGTTAGAAGTTCATTGTAACGAATAAAAGTATTGAAAGTTTGCTGATCCTTACTCGTCGCCATCCGGGCAAGTCCCATTTGTTTCATCATATTTAGTACAGTAGGTATCTGGAGAATAATTGAATAGCCCATCTCTTTTCTTTAAAATCGGTCTCCTTCTTCTCTGATTCGGAAAATGCCAATAAAAGCAAGTGAAGGGCCTATGTTGTGTACACTTGTGCTGCGGAAATAGGGGACACTGCTCTACCCGAAATTCTTTCAAATACCTGCCAATCATAAAACAAAACAAACAACCGTCAAAACAACAATCTACAGATCTTTGGTCTTGCTCAATCCATCAACAACCAAAATAAAATTACGGACGCACTTGTAATGTGAGGGCTTCTCTGTTTGTGTTGCCAACATCGCCACCAATTTCGACGCACTGATGCCCTCTCCTCCCAAACTATTCATTCCAGTAGCCATCCCTGTCACAGAAGGGGTCGGGGTTGATGTCGACGTTGTTGAAGAGCCCGCAGTTGATGCTGAAGTCGAGGGCATCCTCAAACTATGAACTGTTTCTCTCCACTTTCACTCCAAAGTTAACTCCCAGTAACGAACAGTTTTGTTTTGATTTATCTGCCTCGGAAGGGCATATACGGTGAAATGCTTCGTTTCCAAATCCCTCTTTGTTCAATTCGTAATATAATTATTTATTTCTTGCGGTTGCTGTGAAATAGTAAAAACAAAAAGACACCTCATAAACAATGACAATCAATTTCTCATAAAATCATGCAAAGATAATTTCGTACTAACTACTACTGACTAAAAAACTCGTAAAAACTGAAACAGAAGTCACGACATTTACCTAACAGTCTGTGTTCTGAATCAGACTGTATAATTGTTTAACGTAACTCATTCAACGCTTTACGCCAACAGCTGACCTTGCATCTCATGTCATGTCCCCAAAAAAATGCATTAAAACTAACAATTGGCAAACTGCTCAACTCACCTTCGTCAATTCAATAAAAATCCTCCCGTTCATCAGCTCACGATAATAACATGATCATCACCCCGTTCACAATTAAAATCTTGTGACGTTAGTTAAATTAATTCCCCATCTTCAACAACACTTTAACTTGACACTTTTAAAACAAAACAAAAGTTTTAATAGAGGTTGTTCCAGTAGTTAAAATTTTGTCTTCTTCTTGTCACGTTCATTTCTAATATCCCAAACTTGCCTCCTAAAATAAATTAATAAAAACAAAACAATGAATTCGATTCCAGCCAACTCCGATCAAATTACAAATTAAATCTTTAAAGACTCGTCGATATCAAATGACGATCCATAAAGTAAAACTTGGAATGTGATTGTGATGATGATTAGTCAGATAAGCCTCCTACAAAGTTAACGTGTATTTAAACTTAAAAAACCTGCTGATGATTTACCTCTCATTTTAATTATCGTGTGTAAATGGCTGTTGTTTTCATTTTTTCTACCCTTCTCTATTTACAATAATAAAAAATAGGGTAAGGATGATACTTCTCAGATTCCACTTTAATTTTTTCATTGCAAACTGAAACTACGCTCGAGAAACAACTTATACTTTTACTAATAAAAATATCCCATCAAAATAATACGCTGATGATCTGGTGATGATGCTAAAAAGTAAGTTCTCCCATAACCCTCCCGTGTTTGAGAGAGCGTTCTGCTTTCAGGTACGCCATCCCTATACGGTCCATGTATAAGAGGGATTTTTCGTTTAGTATGGCAGCGTATAGCCTTTCTCTGTATCCGAGTGGATTCGGGACAATACACAGAGGAAAGGGAAGGGTTCAGGGATGGGCAACCCAGTTTACTCCCCACCGTAGTTTACTAAATTTTGCGCTTTTTATTTGGTAAGGTAAGTGCGCGTACGCTAAAAATTATTGTGCGCTATTTAAATTCGTTTACAATACATTTTTAATACAATTAAATATCACACTTTTATCCTATCGTATTTAACCTCCGATATTTAATTAATTAACTAAAGCATTAAGCAAAGCAAAAGTGTTAAGTTTAATTTTAAACCATTTTGAAGTGAGCAAAGTACAAGTGGCAATGCGAAAGACATATTATCAATCTAAATAATCGTCAATTGGTGAGCACGGTGCGCATAACATGAGGGCTAGAGGGTTTAATTAAACTTCGATGTTTGCCTGGATGCGCTGTTGCCTGCCCAGCTATGGTTCCACTCTCGAACTGACTCTTGTCAGGGAATACGTGGACAGACTACGAGATTCATTAATGCATTGAAAGGTTGGAAAAAGTGCTTTTGTTCACTCTGTGTTTGTGCTTTTCCTTTGTGGCGCGGTATAGCCCAACAATGTATTTTGATATGACATGGGGTGATGTGATGATGATGATGTCTTATGTAATGTAATGCGGTATGGGTACGGGTACGGATACGTAGAAAACGATTATGAGATGATGCATAATATTGTAAGGGGAAAATACACTCTCAAACGCTTTTACTATGTTACCTACATTTTAAAGTAAACAGAACAGATACAGAAAATATCGTAAAAGCAAACGAAACGAAGAAATGATGATGATGATGCGACGGTCATCTTTACTAGTATATCCATATCGGAATCGGAATCGTAAAAGTTGTTATGCACAGCTTTATGGATATCCTTAAAAATATCCTAAGCGCTATGTATAAGTTTTTAGGTATAAGTTTATGTACATATTACATATCGATATCCGATATGAATCATGAAGCATTTTTTACCCTCGTCTCTCTCTCTCTCTGCTGGTTTTTAGGTATATGCATAAAGCCATGTTCATACGTTTTCATCATAAACAAGTTGAATGTTTTTCTTTTTCATTTACAAACGACCACAATAATCCAACTCCTGCTTATAGTTTTTGCTTTGTTTAAATATCTACTCTCTTTTGTGAAGCTGTTTGAGTCGTCGAGTTGGTGGGATGATCCGCTGATGATGTAATAGATAATGGTAATGTACTTGTTCTTATGTACAGCGAGCGACCAAATCAGATTTGAACTTCCCTAGAAAAGCTTGAAAGGGAATTGGGTCCATTTCATAGTAGCAACTACATCGGATGTTTTCTCCTTTTTATATGAATACAAATGTTATGTAACATATAGATAGAATGTCCTTATAGATATAAGGAATCGAATAGGATGGTTTGGTATTTGGTATTTGGTCTTGTCTGCTGGATGCACTGTTTCGTTGTCTTTATGGTTGTTGCTATTTGGCTTTTGGCTTCTCACTTGTTTATGTGCACCATACCATCATCATTATCACTATCATCGGCTTATGTATAACTTTTTTATGGATATTCTTTTAACGTCAGTCTTCCCAGTCCAGAATATCGTCTATTGCCTTTTCCCTTTTTAATATTTTTTATCGCATAGCATACTTCAAATTTATTGCGTAGTATTTACCGAAAAGAACAATCAGAATGCCAGATCGGTATAAGCCTTTTTAATGTTTTGTTTGATGGTTTATGAAATAAAATTATGACTCTATGGCATAGAAATCTATATTCATCACGAATGGTATGCTGTATGCACGAAATATATATGTATGCGTACAATTTTGCTGTACTATGCTGTTTTCATTAACATACCTTTAACGATTTCCTAACCATACTCAACATACGATACAATGAACCATCAAATCCGACAAAGCTGCTATGTACTGTAAAAAACTGGTCGTTGTTGGTTTGGTGGTTGGAGTAGATTTTGCTTCGGTCTACCAAGTGCAAAGAGTGCCAGTGCCATTGGACTATAATTAAAAACAGACCACCATCATATCATCGTCAGAATTAAGTATTTTGATCCTGACATTGCCTGCTACTGCAGCGATCGCCAAGAAAATATAGGGAAGAGCAGACTAGCAAATGAAAATAATCTAAATTGAAATCTTGGAGACACAGCAGTTTAATATTTAATGACCTGATATGACATGACTTGCGTCATTAAAAGTTGACAACGTAACACATACATAGATATCCAGCCCAAAGCTAAACTTACGATGAGTAGGTATAAAAGGGATTGGGAAAGTAAAACTAGCTATTTTATACGCATGCATGAGGAATACTGACTGACTATATGATGATTACTTACGTGAGTTGTTATAAGTTATATGTAAGTTTACATGCATGCATGCAAGACATTGGAAGGAAAAATGGGATAAGGCTTTCACATATTTTTGTTTATTCATGAATGAAAGATTTATCTGGGTTTCGTGCTTTCTTTGTTTATTTTGACCTTACGTGCGTTCCAGCAAGGCACGCAGATTATTACTTTCGCTTTCTTTGTTGCATGCAGACTGTCCAATATCATCAACAAACACAAGTTGTTTGGTTTAGCCTTCCTTCCAAGTCATTTCCGTTTCTCTCCCTTTTTAACTAATAAATCGACTATTCCTTCGGATTTTCGTTGGTCTTGGTCATGTGAATTATGTGGAAAATGGAATGTGAATGGCTAGGAACGCTTGGGTGCTTACTTATCTTACTTAAACTAATTTTATTACATTGGAGAAAAATCAATAATTTTACGTTCCGATTGGCCAAAATCGCTTATTTTTTTCTGGTACCAGTCAACCAACTTTCTACCTGTGGACTGTTGTCAACCCTGCCATGCCATTTTTTTAACTACCTACCTTAATATTTTCAATGTCATTTTGATCGATAAGCAATCGATAAGCCGACAACCCTGGCATGTCACCCTTTCATGGTCGTTATCATTAACGTGATTGATAAATGTATTGTAAAAACAAGTCATATTTTAGAAAGGGTTTGTGAATAATTATGAAAAAGGACAGAATGGGGCATTGTGAGAATCTTTGCGTGGCACTCCACTAACAACATTGTTGGACAAAATGGAACAATGTCATGATCTTGATTGTCACCAAGATAAAAATCTGATAAAATCTGACTGAGATATAAATCAAGTTGGGAAAAGTTTGTGCTTATTGCCTGAACGGACAGGAAACCGGAAATGCTTTCACAGACCTCTTCAGGCCGAACAAAAACAACAAC
>JAQIWX010001024.1:0-12051 GCA_034696785.1 Lepidocyrtus cyaneus | reverse complement strand
TTATATAACATTTTTATAACAACTTTTGAATTTTTTCAAGGTGGCGCTTCCGGTGGCTATTGCACTGGACCTCAAGAGCTGATCACTCTGCTTCGTCAAAGGGCCCGAACTTACCTGTTCAGTAATTCCATTCCTCCTCCGGTGGTCGGGAGTTCATCCAAGGTTTAAAAAAAACTACACTTTTCCCTATCTGTAAAGCTTCCTTTTCTTAATGTTTTGTAGATACATTTATTTTTGTTTTGAATTTTCAGGCATTTGATCTGCTCCTCTCTTCCTCAAACTTAACTGCGAAATTGGCCCAGGGGACCTCGCAGTTCCGGACTAAAATGACATCCGCCGGCTTTACAATTCTCGGGGAAGATCATCCGTAAGGAATGGAGTTGTATTGAGCATTTCAGACATAATTTTTTATTATTGCATTCTCATCTCATTTATTTCATTGCCTATTCCAGAATCTGCCCAGTGTTCCTCGGAGATGCTAAAATAGCGTCGACAATGGCCCATAAAATGATGGGTGAGTCACCCCACTCCAGTTATTAAGTAGTCAAAATGAATGACAGAGCGCAACTAATTGTATTGAATTCTAATTTTCTGACAAACAGATGAAGGGATCTACGTCACTGCCTTCAGTTTCCCAGTGGTGCCTACGGGGAAGGCCCGTATCCGAGTTCAGATCACGGCATCCCACACCCCACAGCAGATTGATAAGCTTGTCGCCGCCTTCATCAAGATCGGAAAGGAGCTCAAAGTCGTCTCATAAAAAACCCTTCCCAGCCAGCTCGCTCCCTTCACATGTGAATTGAATACCTAACGTATTAAAACATTTATGTAACTAAATTCAGTAAAAAAAATTCTATCCTTTCGAAAATCCCGAATTAAAAACAAACGATGCGTTCTCATCTCGAACAAGTGAATAATGTAATGACTCATGACATGACAAATCATTTTTACAACACAGCACGGCACACTAAAATCCGTATATTTTTTCATAGAGTAAACGATGATTTTTTTTAGTTGGTTTTATTAATCTATGTATTTTGATATATAGAATAGAATAAATTCCGCTCTAGATAGTAAATAGTAACATTTTTTGAATAGATTTGAACTGTTTATCATCGTCCATAATAGAATATTTTTTTTTATTATAATAATTATATCCACTATTACATTTATATATAACTATACTTTTTGTTTTTATTAATAGTTTGATTATTATTATTTTTTCTTCCTTTTAACATCCTTTTTTTTTGTTAAATCTGCTAAAAAATCAACGTTCCATTTTAAATCTATAACTGTATATACCATATCATATATCATCCATCACACTCTAAGACAAAAAAAAAGTAAAATCCCACAGGAAAATCAAAAAAGAGGAGAGATAACAACAGTATTTATATATAAAGTTCTTTATACAATTTATCTTTACAGTTTATTCTTTTGTAGACATCAAACAAAACAAAAAAAAAGAGACAACACCTTCTAGTTACAAAGGAGGGAAAGGATCCATTACATGTTAGATAACTGTACATTAGGAAAAACTCTCATGCTTCCGGTGATAGATATATATATATTTTTTACAAAGAGAATCCAGTTTACTTACAAGTAACTAGCTAGCTATTTTACACTAAGCTTTTTAAAATTGTATGTACAACGTTTTTAAACAGGGAGAGTTTCCTTTTTCTAGGTCTTATTCCGAAAGTTAATAATAACTTTAAATCTATCTATACAGCTTAGACATTAAATCCCTGGCTTAAATTCTAAAGTGTATTTACAAGGATCATACTGAATTTAATTTTTTTTGCACAGCTCTTCCCATACAAAAGTAGAGGGAGTGTAGAATCCATGAGTTAGTTTTAAATATACCTTTTCTCGCTTAAACGTTAACTCTTGTTAAATGTTTTGACGTATCCTAAGCTTGCTTGAGTAAATGCTCAACATAAAAAGTTTCCTTATATATCTGTTATAACACGCCTTTTTTTTTAAGTCAGGAGTAGTTTTTGTTGATTTCGACAGTATTTTTTATAGCTAATTAATTATTATTATTATTATTATAACGTAACTAATAATATTCTTTATGTTTTTCTCTGGTATAAACAAATATTTCTTCTTTTTTAAATTCTCACCGAGTCACTTCCAGTAAAAGCTAGTTTAATATTATTATCATAATTATCATTAATTAATTACCTTTTTAAGTGTTCTATAAAACATCCGTACTTTATCTACTATAATGAATTTTTACCGGTTTCTTCAATTTAAATATTATCTGCAACGGCCCATTATTCATGAAAAAAGGGATAGATATTTGATAACCTAACTTACATAACTGCATGCACATATATTTTGCTTTTAAATGTGTTTGCTAAAAATTACAATTCCTTCTAAAAATTGCTTTCCAAGAAATGCTCGCGCTAATAAATGCTCTTTCGAATTAAGTTTCGAATAATAATCTTCTAATCTAAGTAGATCTAAGCTTTGACTTCTTAAAAATTTGTTGTTGTTTGTTAATACAAATTATAACTCTTTTGCCTAAACTCATTCTTCTCTTTCCTAAGCATAATTTTCATTTACTATGAATCAGCACCCATTCTAACCATGATCAAACCAAAAAATATATTATGTAGAGTTCCAGCAAAAATACCTCATCCTTAGCTCTCTTCTTTCTCATCATTAATCAACTTTGCAACAACAAAAGTTCCAATCCTAATAGGTATATTGTTTTTTAGGCCCATCTTCGTACGTTTTTTTGCCAACCTAGAACAAAGATCTCTAAAAATTTATTCTGTTCATATTTAATATAAATATTTGTAGGAAATCTGTTTAAAATATATCCGTTTTTTTTTCCTCGACTCGCTTTTTTAGGTATTTAATTTAGAGATTTTTGTATAAATACCTAACACAACTACGTTCCCTTCCCATATCCAATGTATTTCTCTACATTTCAAAGAGCTGCTAAACCGTCATATTGTTGTTTCCTCAAGCAAACAGAAAATTGTTTCTTGCTGTTCCTCAAGTATAACATACTAATTATTATATAAATGCAAATGGCAAAGTACGATTACCTACCTAGATAAACTTACATTATTCTAGTAAACTTTAGTTTCCCTCCATGTCTTCTGTGTTTTTTTTTACAAAGTAATGAAAGATTTCGATTTCTGTTCCTTATAGCTTATGTAGTATGTATTACTTATACTTTACCTAGTACATATAAGTCCACAGTAGTTAATGCAATCGTCACATTATTTAGGCTTAGCAATTAATTAATGCATCCAATTATTCCGACACAGTTTTTGTTTAAACATGTACCACACCCTCTCCCTTTTGTGAAGAATAAAAAACCATCATTACTAAATTAATATAAAAAACCGGAGGAAGTAAATAAAATGCATTAGTTTCGAAAACTGAGTGAAATCGTGAAACCTACTTATGATAATAACATAATTAGTTAGGTATACAAAACAAAACAAAAAAAGTTATATATTTACAAATTTAGAAAAAAATTTGTACTTTCAAAGATGACGATACACATTTCTGTTATATCGTCACCATCATCATCTTCATGTCCTGTCACACACAACGCATTCGTTCCACATCTTAGTAGGTAAGATTAGATAGGTATATTACATAACGCATCATCGTGAAACAACTTACGCAAGACGCATTCCACGCTTTTGGTTTAAAATTAACTTTCCTTTTAATAAACTAACAATTTATACTGCACATTTCACAGTGATGATAAAAATTGGTTGGATTTCTGCCACTTAGTTCTGGACTACACACTTATAAGATCCTCTAACATTTTTAAACTGATGATGAGGTTGAACTGGAGAAACAAACAATTTTTGCTAACAAATACAGTATAAAAGACTTCCAAAAATTTAACTACTTAAAATTCGTAATATTAATAAATGCTCCGGCTAAATAAAAAATCGGGAATTTTTCATGGTTTCTCTTGTGTTAGGTGAGTCATTGGAACGGGATTTCATTCTTTGGATCGCTACTAGATTTCTTCTTACGATGGGAAAAACTTCTTGTTGTAGAACCTCTTTCCAAACGCTGGTCCAGTACTTCCTTGTGATGCTGTTGGTGGAGGCGGTGGCGGGATTAGGTTTCCCATTGGAACTCCTCCAATGATGGGTCCTGATGATGATGGATTTGAGGATGAGTTTGAGGAAGGGCCTTGGCTTCGGCTGCTGTTGCTGCTACTCGAGACATGATTTGTGTAGGTTGAGGGGCCATTCGTCGTAGCTCCCCGGTAGTGTCTGTTGTAACCAGATCCACTCTGCGATGATGAAATGTAGCCGTTGGGTGTTGTGCTTAGAGTTGTCTTTGTGGCACCGTTTGGCATTGTTGTGTTACCGGAGGGGTGGGACGGTGGAGTGGAGTGAGGAGGGAGAGGCGGCATTCCAGATTGCTTCAAAGCAGCGGGTGTTGGCACAGAAAGTCTATGACCCATCATGGGAGATGCGCTAGGTGTTGAGTGCGCTACTTGATTGGCACTTGCGCCTCTTCCATAAGCTCCTCCAATGTCGCCTAAGATATTTTTTAAATGTTAGTAAGATAAAACGGATACTTACAAAATAAATTAATAGTAAGATAAAAGACTTCAAAATTACCGTTCGGCTTTTGCTTATCTACTGCAGGTATTTCTCTTGGCGAAGAAGTGTACGTTGGAGTAGGTTGCTTCTCCGTTGAACCTGTCTCTGCATCCGGAACCCGAATTCCAAAGCTTTTGCTAAGCCGCTTTCCAAGTTCTTCCCGTTTTCTTTCCGCCAAGGTTGGCGTTGAGCTGAACTGAAGAGCTAAAAATTACAAGTAAAGAGCAACAAATTGTTAGTTATGTTATATTCACTTCGGCTAAAAGACTTCAGATAACAGAAAAAATCACATCCACGTTCTAAATTACAATAACAACAATAAATATAGTGACTTACTTCCAGAAATGCTCGGTTCACCTTCCGCCTTTGGAGTTGTTACCTCTTTGCCAGAGTTGGAGACAAAGGAATCGGATGAACTCACATCAGAAGTCGACGTGGAATTTAAAGCTGAACTTGAGTTGTTTAAAGCTGTTGATTTTTCATCCGAACTCTTTACTTCCATCTTTCGTTTGAAGTATTCTTCCATTGACAGCTAAACAGAGAAACAATAAAATTAATTTCGAGCCACATAAGATAAATAAGATTCACGAAAACAAAAAATCGAATAAAAAGTACAAGGTAGGTTTTTAATTTACCTTCTTTTTCACCTGGGCAGGAGTTTTAGGACTAGATTCTACATTGCCACTCCTCTTCCCTTGTGGATGAGGATAATCTCTTTCGTTATTCATTTCCGGGCCGCAATTCTTACTAGGGGAAGATTCAGTGGAGGAGTTCCCTCCATGCTCTTCCGCGTCACTGGTGTCATTATTCCCGGCCTTCTCTTTAGTTTCAGAGGCAGTAGCACCAGAAGTATTAGCGTTCACACCGGTAAGCTTGGCATATCGTTCGGGATTGCGTACGTAGTCCAGAACTATCGCATGATCGGATGACTTCACCGGAGAATTGCTGTTTGAGTTGGTCAACACCGGGTCAGGAGCGTCCACTTGATCCCATCTGCTTCTGCGGGGAGTGGTAGACCGTTGAGGGGATGAACTTTGATCTTCCTTTCCTGATTCCTGATTTGCTTTTTCTTCGTCTCCAGCGTCTTTTTCCTGGGCATCTTCCTTTTTATCGCTGCTACTGGTTCCTTCATCCATATCATCCAACTCCTCTTCCGCACTTGAGACTTCAGAGCAAGACCACTTCCTACTTGATGTCGCTCCTTCCAAACTACCCCTGCGTGGTTCTTCATCCCGACTTCCTCCACTTTCCCTTTCTCCCTCGGTCTCTCCATCCACGTCCATTTCCGAGCAGCCCGCCTCCGCATTGTTAGGGGTGGAAGGTGGTGTATTGCTCACTTCCGATGACATGGATGCTCTCGCCAAGCGACGTTTCTTTAGAGGTGCTAAGCATTCTACTCCAGAGGGAGAGTTAGGCCTGGAATTTGGACTCGGTACAGATAAGGGATCCGTTTCTTCACTAATGGCTTGACGCAGCCAACGCTTTTTCGCCGAAGCATTGTCCAGATTCCCGTTCGTTGCTGGAACCACAAGGAAATTGGCAGCTGACGCGGATGAAGTTGAAGGTAATGCCTGGACTGGAGGAGTTGTTGCACCGGATGAGGTTGGAGTGTTGGCATTATTCGCCTTCCTCATGTATTGGGATGGTAGTGAAGGCGAAGGATGGCCTCCTCCGATTCTCCATTCCGACATCATTTCCTGTGAGCAAAAACATTATTAAAAAATTATATCAATTTTCTCAATTCAATAAAATTTGTAATTAGATAACTAATATTCAACTAAACTAAAGACGAAAGTTTACCTTTTTCTTTGGTAGCCTGAAGTTAGGGCCCATACTGTCTTGTGCCGGAGACATACCAGCTTTGGATGATTCATCAGCAGAATTAATGTCGGATTCCGTAGATGGAGACCTCATATCCGCAATGCTCCCTGAACTCCTTTGGGTGATCATTTGAGGCTTGTTCCCCGGCTTGCTTGCACTACGACCCCGTTTCCTACCTTTCTTCTTGTTGTTCACTGGTGCAAACCTGATTGGGGCTAGGGCTGGTGTGGGCTGATTAGATGGTGGCGTATAATCCTCATCCTGATCTGTTTCCCTATCATCCACCGATTTCTTATCCTTACTCGTCCTGTCTTTCTTTTGACTTTGGCGGCTTTCCTTCTTCTTCTGGTTGCTCTCCATCCTCTCGATCAACTTCAGAACAGATTGCAACTTCCTCTCCTCCCTAGTCATTTTATGACTGTCTGCCGATGATGCAAGTGCGATTTGTTCTGCTGTAAGGTTACTACTCTGCGCACTGCTGCTGCTGCTGCTTTGCGGATTCTGTGCTTCTGTACCCGATTTATTTCGCTGTCTTGAAGGTGCTGGGACAGGCGGGACCACTGCTGGTGGTGGTGGATCTGACTTTCGTTTCGAGGAACTCGGGGTCGGGGCCGGGGTCTCGTCTGTAACTGCAATTGCAACTGTTCGTGCTCTTGTTGTTCTTGCATCGCTTCTTTCCTTGGTAATTGTTGAAGCTTCCGTGACCTCTTCCGTTGGGGTAATGCTTGGAGCAGCTTTTGCAACTTCTGGCAAAGATTTGCTTACTTTCGGGGCTTCGATTGCGGGTTGGGTTTGAGGTGAAAGCGCAGATGTTGGAGTTTTGACGGTGTCACTTGGCTCTTTATCTATCGATGATGTACGCCTTGAGCTCATACGTCGCCTTCGCTCTTTATTCCTATTGTAAAAAAACATAATTATATTGTAAAGCAATAATCCAAACTATATACGTAAATAATTAGCTAAACATGTTATATTGTTAGTTTACATACTCTTGCAAGGAGGAAGTTGGGCTAACCAACGCTCCATTTTTCTTCAGCAACATCGGCTCTCCGCCAGCAGCATCTCCCCCAAGGATTACAGCTTTGCAAGTATCGAGATCAGAGCAAGCACAAGGAAGGGGAGGGGGCAGAACGTTATACTTCAGTACAACGGAGTTCATCGTGTTAGACGTTACGGATTTAAACTCATGTGGAATAGTGACTTCCTCATCTACGTCAATTATCGCCGTGGCCACAATGTACGCATGGATAGTGCCCTTCCCAACGACGTGTCTGATTTCTGCATTTGGCGTGCATGATCTTCTTACAAACCTGGCATCGTTTCCGTACTTGCGGCAATCAATACAAATGCACATTCCGTTTTTGGGGACTTGATGAAAAAAGACAAAGGGTTCTGGAGAAATCGTGGTGGCGCTGGTCTGACTTCTTTTACTAAAATAATTTACACAAAGGAACAAATTTTAATCATTCTACATAATACCAAATCCAAGGTTAAGAATAATATTTAATTGTTGCATTATAATAACTTACTGTGTTGGGATGAATCCAGTATGCATCAAAAACTTCCCAATGAATTCAATGATGGCATGCCCAGGCTCCACTCTCACTCCAGCCAGCAACGTCTTAAGCTTCTTTCCTCCCTCTAGACTTGTCACTCCCAGTTTCCATCTCTTCTCATCTTCTGTCAGCGGTGTAAAGTCAGGTACTGAACTGTTTCCTCCCATCATACCCAGATTTTTCAGAAGCTTCGCTCTCAACTCCGGGGAATAACTACAAACTGCGTTTTCCGCCTCCTCGTACTTGTCCAAGTAGGGGGAGGAGGAGTAAGGGCAAGAAAATGAGGAGCTGTTGAAGGTGGTAGTTGAACCCAAGTTAATGTGAAGCAAGCCAGTAGCCGAGGATGAGGAGGGTTCCACAGGACTGGAAGGGTTATTGCTCACAGCATGGATATTGGAGGCTTTGTCGAAAGTAGGAGATCTTGGATTCACTGATTGTTTTTCAGCAGTGGGACTTCCTGAGGATAAGATATGGGGAGGGCTCAAATCACCGTTCGGGATGTCTCTAAAAATCTGCAGATAAAACGAGAGAAAAATGTTAAAATTAAATTGCAATCTTGCGACATAAAAACATTCTATATTTAAATCTACAACTAACCTGTTTTCGCTTCCGCCGAGATTCACTTCCAAATGGGATTCCATTCAATTCACTACCAGGTTTGCTACCCTCCTCGTGTTTGGCTTGATCATCCACTGCATTCCTGTCGTCTTGGCTTAGGTCCACCTCACTCTCATCCGAATTATTCATGGCATCACTGCCACCACTTACAGAGTTCTCCTTGTGATCTTCCATCCCTTTCCTTGTGAAGTCTGGACTTGACAGGGGCGAGGATAGTGTGCTCCTGCGGGTGTAGCTTCTCCGAGTCCTGTGTGGTTCCACTGACCTCCTCTTCCGAGGGCCAATCTTTAATGGACTGCCATCCATATCGGACACGCTGCTGTTGAGATTCTGACCTCTCTTCAAACTATATTTTCTTGATCTCTTTGAGATTGGTGACGGAGTTCCTCCCGTCCCCTGAACCTCACCATCACTATCCATAAAAGGCTGACCATTTGAAAGACTCGGCCTACCACGACGCTTCAGCTTCCCGGTTGAGGATTTTGAGGGGGAGGAAAGTCCGTCCCGCTGTAATCTACGGACATCCAACGTGATGTTCTCCCGACCCTTCTCACTTTGATCAGCATCACTGTCACCAAGTGTGGAGTCCTCTTCGACAATGCCCAACTCGATCATTTCCTTTTTCCTTGCCTGGATAGCTCGAGCTCTGGATTTTGACACCCAGCGAGGATTGCAGATTTCACAGAGATAGGAATCAGGAATATCTTTTCTATCTATTCCCATACAGTCCACATGCTGCCACATGTAACACTTATCACAGCAAATCATAAAACCGTCATCGTGCAAGTAATCACAAATACACCTAGTAATGCCTTCGTTGTTGGAGTCCTCGGGTGGAGCGCTGTGGCCAGCGTTATTGCTACTTGAAACTGCCGTCTCTTTCGTCATGGCTGATTTCAAAAATGGGGTTGGACTGGGCGCTTCAGGCAGCTTCAAGGGAGGAGGGGGACTGCTATGAGATGATTGCTGATGGAACCAATCCTTAACTTCACCCCCTTTACTTCCACCTTTCACATCACTTTCTGAGAGCTCTGGTTTTCTTTCCTTCCCCTTTCTTACGAGCGGCGGAGCGGAGGGCAAAGAAATGTCGATGATCTTGTTTTTCTTCACCCTTCGTTTCGTTGGCTCTGGCTCAGGAATGCTGCTGGTGTTTGATTTAACTTGTAAGGGATTCCTAACTGGCTCCGGAATATCATTCGAGGGGTAAGGAGGGATTGTGTTGTTGAGAAGATTAGACATGTCTGTCTGCTTTCTTGATCGCTTTCTTCCAGGTACGCCGGCCTTTCTTCCAGGAATAATATCACCCATTTCGTCGCTCATGTTCTTTTCTAGCGTTTTTCTCCTCCTTCTTCTCCCAGGTACAGTTACAGGAGACGCCGAACGGGGTCGTCTGCCTTTCGCAGCCATCACGGATGCGGAAACGGTAGGTGGACTGGCTCCACTTGCGCTTCCATACACTGGTGTTGGCGGTTTTGGATTCAGATGGAGGGGAGGTGGTGGTTGGTGATTTGAAAGCGGTTTGTGATTTGCCAATATTGGCGGTGGTGGGGATGTTTGTGGGGGTCGATGATGATGGTGGTGGTGATGATGACTTGCAGACATCGGTGCAGATCCTGCTTGTGATGAGGATTGCTCCTTTCCATGATGGTGGTGGTGATGGTGATGACGAATTTGAAAATTACTGGGCGACCCTGCTCCAACACTTGCTGTCGGCATTGTATCCGTTCGCTTCGGCAAAGTGTAATTGTGATCTTGGAGGGCAACGGAGGCATCCGTCCGCGACATATACTCATGATGAGTAACATGGTGGTGATGTTGAGGATGAGGATGGTGATGCTGCGGCAAACTGTTCCTTGGGGCCATGAGAACTGAAGGACGAGAGGTGTTGAGATTACCGAGAGTGGGTGGAGGGGATTTTAGACGGAGGCCTTCTCCCGCCATGTCACGACGAATTACTTCATGGTGGTGGTGGTGAGGATGGTGATCGAGAATAGACCGGGTGTTAAGTTGCTGCTGTGGCGCTATGCTGGACACGGGGATCGTCCCTCCTCGAAACGACGCAGCATTAACTTGAAAAACTCCACCGGGCGTAGCACGTGATTTATCAACTATATGAGATCCTACGGGTGCAGTTACTTGGGGACTTAGCGAAGATGGATGTTGAGGTAATCGGATTTCTACTGTTTGAGGTTGAGATGAAGATCCAGCAGCGGTTGCAAGGAGGTGAGCTGGGACTTGTCGGTGAAGGGCCATTCCAGCAGGGTGGACCGTAAACGTTGTTCTTTGGGGACCCGCTGATGATACTGGAAAAAATACAGAAGACACAAATGATTAAGATGCTTTAACTAAAAAAAAAGTAAGATGTAAAAATTTAATGGAGGGAGATCAACAATACACTTGTAAAATTCTTACCATGTGGGTTTGCAAGTCTCATCGATCCATTTGAAATCGCATAAAACTGTCCACTTGGAATCGTAATCGGGCCGAAGGGAACCCCAGATAGGCCCTGCGGAACGGTCACACTTGCACGCCCACTCAAACTGTCAGAATTCACCACACTCGCCGTCGTCGACACCACCGAGCCCTGCACCGAAGAAGGAACTGTATGGACACCACCTTGATCACTTCGATTCACTCCTCCTTTGCTGACACCGGGCCCGACGCCAACACCGATCCCCGTCCCTCCCACATTCGACGTCGTCACCGTAGCTGTCAAAGGGCCTCCCGCTCCGCCTCCAGTTTGCTGCTGGATGGCAACGGCAGTGGCATGCTCCACCGCTGCGGATGCCACAGCACCCAGGTAGTTCATGAGGCTCATTTTGGAAACTTTTACTTCGTCCTCCTGAATAACGTTTCACTCCACTAAATTGTCTATTGCATGAAACACGGTAATAATAAACTTTAACTACTTGTACACACGAGCTAGATTCTAAGACTTCCTCCACGTTTCTATTTTCACCATCGTCAAGATCAAGTCGTTGTAACGTAATAAGCATCGTTACTGCACTTATCCCACTTCCTATCCAAGTCTTTTTTCCCTGCTTCCTGAAACCTTTCTTGTTTCAGCCATCGCCTCTTCCCTTCGTCGTCCCATTCCTCACGATAACTTTTCCATACGTGCATTTCACTGGTAAGGGAAACCTGGAAAAATTAAAATATTTAACTTTAAATCTCCTTGACATCTTTGCATATCTATTTTAATTGGAGACGTAGGACGTAAGTGAACTCCAGTGACATTAGTGACATGAACATCATTACCGTTGACCCTTCCTTTCCCTCCAAGCATAACTTTCCTCATCCTCAAATTCATCCGCTACCATTCCGACCACTTCTAGCGAAATCCAGTAGCCCTATAAAAATATCCAGTCCATACAGAAGCATGTAATGTAGGTTTAATTAACATGGCTAATCTTTACTAACTAAGTAAAATTAAACCCAAATCATGTCTCAGTTCTTCCCTG
>JAQIWX010001023.1:0-12054 GCA_034696785.1 Lepidocyrtus cyaneus | reverse complement strand
GTGAATCAATATGTCAATGTGTGAATATGACAAGTAAGTGAAGAGACAAAAGAGGATGTGGATGGTGGTGACAGGACCAAGTCATGAGGAAAAAAAATATTGTCTCTACTCTTAGCTCGCTCTCAACTCTCTCTCTCTCTCTCTTTGATTTTTTTTCTCGCGTTATTGGACGCCTACACAACACCTAATTATTCTTAAAAGCTGTTGAATTCAGTTAATGGACAGGCATTACCCAAGACGAGAAATAAAAGGCATCTTTTAGAGAGCAAGCGGAGATGTTCTCTTTCAATTGGATTTTTAAGGCATATGCAAAATTTCCGTTGCAAGCTGGCACATGACGTAACTAAAAAAAAATCCTTTAAAACATGAAAACATCCGTATGCATGCAACGTTTTGAGAATGAGCTCCTTTGGGAGGAAACAACTCCCCCGATACTGTCACTTTTGGCTTATCTTCTCATTTTTCTTTTGGATTGGATACGTTTATGATTCTGGGCAAGGACCGCAACGTTGTCAATTTAGCCAAATGACATGTTTTAAACAATTTTGTTTATTTGTTGATTTCGAGTGTCCATCGGCATCAGATCGGCATAGATTAGTTGGCCACATTTTTCAACTGCCGATGATAAGTGTTATTCGATTGCAGGATTCCCCCAACCATTCAGGTTGCTTCACTCCGCTTCTCCTCCCGTTCACTTCTTCTTTCTTGTGTGCTGTTCTGTTGCTTTGCAGAGAAGACGTTCTTGAAGGACAGGAAAACGGAAAGGGAAAAATGCAGAGCAGTTTCTAGATTGCTTGCTTTGAGTAGGCGGACTCGACTGGCTTTTTATAGAATTGTAAACGGGAGCTAACTTACCATCTACGTGGGAGTCATCATCACCATGCATCATCCTCCTCAATCCAAAATATTACCAGAAATACATACTTTTATTGCAAGATAAAAAAAACAAGCAGGCAACCATGCCATGAAGATGTTGATATGATACATACTTCGTACTACTTCGGTCGAAAAACGAGTCAAAATAAGAATCAAAGTTATGTCTGCAAATGATAGATTCACAAAGCAAGCACGCAATTAACATTTATATATATATATTTTCATACTCAATTTGCTTAAAACTTAAAAAAAACTTCTGTTTAATTACATATCTTTACACATTATTTAGTTATGATAATTTAAGCAATCAAAAGAAATTTATTGATAAAATGTTACTTGAGACTTAAATGTAGTAATGATGATGATAAATATATCTCAGTGAGTTATTGAACAGAAAATAATTAAAATTTAACGTATAATATAAATATTTAATAGGAAACAGTTGCGATTTCAAAGTGTGTACAGTTTATTGTCAGCTTAGCACCACCATACTCATAATTATATTATTTATATTTACATGTCATCCAAAACAGAGCTGAGCTCATGCTCCAGATCATGATATGCAATTCTGGCTTCCTCCAAGTCATCCTTTAATCTATCAATATTGGCACGCAATAAGTAGTTCCCTTTTCTGAGGGCGTTCAGTACGTTCTCCCGTCGCTTGATCCGCTTTCCATACAGGGCAAGGCGATCATCATGGGCGGCATCATCATCATCCTCTTCGGATGATTCCTCGGATTCATCATCGGATTCTGGGGAACGCAAACGAAAACCGACTGAAGTTATAAATGGGATGGGATCAATCAATTTTTTAAATATGATGTGACAATAAGCCTTACCCGATTCCGATTCCTCCTCCTCTGAATCTTCTTCCTCCTCTTCCGATTCTTCCTCCACCTCCTCCTCTTCGGCTTCCTTTTCTTCGTCGTCGTCCTCCTCATCTGCATCGGCCTCCTTCATCATTTTCGCCATTTTATCAACCTCCTTGTGCAACTTTTTGTGGCGCTTCTTGGCCTCCTTCAGTTCAACCTCCAATTTCTTTTGCAAACTTTTTAGGTTACGACGCTCCAGCCGGCTTCCATGTTGTTTGTCCTTCATACTCTTTAGCTTGTTCTCCCACAGTTTCACCTCCCGATCCTGCTTCTTCCGCTGCAGCGTTTCCTCATCTACTTCCACGTCGGAGTCTTCCTCTTCAGAACCTGAATACTCATCCTCCTTCGTGGACTGCTGTCGGTTGAGCATTCGCTCCAGAATCTGCTCCTCGGTTTGAGTGGTCCGCTCCGCTGTTTGGACAATGGGAGCCATCGGCTTGTTTCCGTTTTGAGCTTGAAGAGCCTCCACCTTCTTTTCCAACACTTTTCTCTTTTGTTCCGAGTCCTCAAGTGTTCCTAAACAAACGGCAAATTTAACAATTTGAGACGGAACACCAATGACATGGCAGTCGGACATTTTTGACAGAACCTGCCAATGAAATTGTGATATTGTGACTTCGGATAGAGCGGCTCTCTTGCTCCTTTCCAAATAGTGCATACCATACCATCATACTCGATCTACATAAAACTCTAAATTCTGTACCCTGTGCAACAAGTAGCTTATCCATGGCCTCCTTATACTTCCTCTCCATTTCCTCCGCCTGTTTCCTTGCGTGTTGAACAGTTTGTTTCAGCGAGCTAATTTCCTCTTCCAACTCATTCACTTCCATCAACTCCTCTTCCTGTGGCTGTTGTTGATGCTCATTCTTCCCATCCTGCGGTGGTTTTGGAAGCAAATCTTTCGCCATCCCTGATTTCGACTTTTTGATTCCTGCAATGGACGGCGACTTCCACAGGCCGGAGCCAGACTTTCGAAGATGTTTAAACGTTCTGGAGTCACTTTTATCCAGCCCTCTGGAAAACATGCTAACTTCATCCTCCGGGATCAGTCCAAGTTTCGCCTTCAGCGTATCGATTTCCGCCTCCATCGCAATGATCTGGCATTTCTGGTCCCGATTCTTCTTCTCCAAGTTGTGCTTTGACCCGATTTCCATTTCCAGCATTTGCTTTGATGACTGCAGCTCATCTCGCAATTCATCAATGTCCATGACAAAAACCAGTTCCTCCGGCTCCGGAATTGAATTGCTTACTTTCTGCACATCATTCTCGGCAACGCTGCTCTGTCGTCTGATGCGAAGACCTGGAGAGAGAAAAAAAATCATCAATCTAGTTAGCTCTCAAGAAAAAGTATTTATTTTCATTAGCTCCACACTTTCTCGCCTATTTCTATCGAAACTACACTGGAAGAAGAAAGCTGAATAGTATAATGCCTCCATCATCAGTCAATATACAACTATAGTACTGCTTATTTTAGAAGTAGGCGTTTCACTTCTTTTCCACCATGCTTAAATAACTTTCGTCGTCGGCAGAGGAAATGCCTCCCGAAAGCAAAACAAAAAAGTTTCCAGAATAATTTTTCCTCCCTCCAATCTTCCAAGTAGTATACAGAATGACAATAATATAGGGCCTTACCGCTTAGAACGGGTTTGCTCCGATCGTTACATTGAACTTTCTTCAGCTTGACGCCGCTCGCAATCTCATTCAGAAGTCGATTATGCAACGCATCCGACTTTGTTGCTGGCTTCGCCTCCGACTCAAATACAAACTTGAGTTTGTTGTTGTTCACGGAAAAAATAGAGAACGGGGAAAAAAGAAATCAATGCTTTCAATTTCATCATCGTCGTTAGTCTTTATTATCCTCATTATCCAATTCTCAGATAAGCGTAGGAATTATATCATTCTACTTTTCTCTCTCAAGCACAAACGGAACAAATTGAGTTTCCATGTCTTTGTCTTACCTTTCCCCGGGATTTCATTTTCGGGATGATGGGCTTCGACCTGTCGTTGCATTGCACATGTTTCAATTTCCTCCCCGTCTCAATCTCCTTCATCATAGTTGACCAGTCCGGCCTTTTCCTTGGAGCTTTACGCAATGACTCAATTTTCGCAACGACTTTCGGAGGCTTCGGAGGGAGTCCCGCTGTGAATAAAAAAATAATATGGTATACGATACAATGTTTCCCAAGCAGGTACTCAGCCTTGTTTAATTGTGCATAAAATATGAGGATGAAATTGTGTCGGATGGAAACGTGCATGAATAGAAAAATACAGGAGGATCCAAACTTTCCTCGCATATTTTCATACATTCAGGAATGTGCCTGACGTTCATCCGCTATTTTCTCCCCAATTCATTTGATTTATTCCGTAAATTTGAGCCTCTCATTTATTGCCATGTAATTCCCCAGCGTCAATTCAAAAGTGCAGTGCCAGTTGTATTTCTTTCATGCATGAGTGCGGTGAAACTTCCCAGTCCGTTCCTCCAAAATTCCCACCGGTATTACGTAAGTGTATGGAGTGGATCCACTCAAAACCCTCTCTCGCCTTCAAATGGCCTTATGATGTATTTGATTGACCATGAAATGAAATCCTGTGAAAGCGGATGAAAAAATTTCGCGTCGTTGGTCATTCCAGGATGGAGGAGTCCGTCCTTTCGGTGAAAAGTAGCATAAAAAGTATTTTATGATAATGCTCTAGCTCTTTCACTTTCCATGTTTGCCGGCGCACAGGCAATAATATCTCGCGTGATCATCCCATTCTTTTAGAATGTAATGGGATGACATTCCTTTCACTCTTTACGTTCCATGAGTTCCATTGCCTATTTGTTTGCTTCTGCAAATTTATGACTATTCTGTTCACTCCTCTACAACTCCCTCCATTTACCCTTGTTCTACACAAGAAGTCCATTTTACACATTAGCCACACTGCTTCCTCCCATATTCCCATCATTTTCACTTGTCAACCGACCAATCCTAATGTGAAATGTGAAGGAGCAGTACATATCCATTTCGCTTTCCATCGCAATTCCAAAGGAGGAAATGGCTACGTCATAAAAAGTTTCTTTTTTTTGTTGTTCCTCATAATACTTTTTATGGGGATATGTAATGGAGAAAGTGAAAGTAAATTGTCGGAAGAGAAAGCTGACAATGACGTGAAATCATTTTGGGTGTACAACTCTTACATTTTATATGAATGAGTGTCAACGAATTGACGCGGAATGATATGATTGGGAGAGCCAACTAAATGAGCAATTAATATTTATGAAAGACAGCATGAAAATATATTATCCATCATATGTTTGTTTCTTCCTTACCATTCATTCCACCAGGGGGAGGTGGCGGTGGTGGAGGTCCACCCGGCATTGGAGGGGGCGCAGGAGGTGGCGCCGGAGCCATTTTGCTTTGCGATGTTGAAGTTGCTTCTGACTTTGGTGCTGACTTACTATTGCTACTATTCGAGTCAGACGACTGCTTAGACTTCACTTTACTTTCCGCTTTGACGGCGGGGGCTGCTTTATTGGGAGGTGGATCATTATGAGGTCGTTGTATAGGGATTGTGGTCGTGTTTACACTAGGTTTGGAAGGGGCTCCGTCCGATGATTTCTGAATTGTGATTGGGATGGCCTTCCCAGTGGGCGGCTTTGTCGTGCTAGCTTTGTTTTCCGGCAGGACGGGATTCAGTTGAACAGGTGGGAGTTTGTCAGTCTGCGGTGGATGAGTGGGCCCATCCGGCTTCTTCACCGATTTCAAATTAATCTGGAGCTTCGTCGTTTTTGGCTGCTCCGCCGGTTGTGGGGCTGAAGGCTGGACTAGCTTTTGGACATTCGCTCCAGCGGCGGCTCCCCCGCTCTTTAGATTCTTTCTCCAAGGCACTTCACTCGCCTACATAAACACGTCATAGAAGAATCCATCAAAGGAAGTTCGCTCAATCTTATTGGCTAAACCTCCCAATTCAACTTTACCCACTTTCATTTTACCTTTTTACCTCTACACAAATTGTAAGTCAATCGTCCGAATATTTGAATTGTTTTGTATTTGTCATGCTTAAATTATTATGTAGATGTTTGGAAAGAGTTCGATTGGTTTGAGTATTATTTGCCAATGCTTTATTTGTGCACGACAGATCATTGGAAACGGGAAAGGAAATTACGCCTGATGCTTGCAAGGAATGTTTGTCTAATGACACATGTCCCATAGTCTTCTCTTTTCTTGCAAGTCAAATTGTTTTAGTCAGACTTCTCATCAAGACAATGGATGTAAATGTGACGGTGAAATTTGCTGAAGAAACAGGAAGCGCTCACTCTCACAGTACAGCACAAACACAACAACACGAGAAGGGACAACAATCACAAAACAACAAGAGCACAACTATGACAGGTCTATATAACTATGAAGGAGAAATGATCAGAGTGAAAGGAGTTATATTAACAACAGAGTTTGTGAATCAATATGATTGTTTTGGTATTACTATGCAATTCAGCAGCGTTCTGGAAAGAGACAATTAACATTGACGACAATCCAATTTTTGCTGCATTACAAAAGTTAATTGTAATATCAGTAGTTTTAGTAGAAGGCTAAATACTATAGCTATTTTCCATTTAGCAAACTTATCAAGAGTGAAAGTCTTTTAACTTCATTCACCAGCGGAAAGTAATTGAGGAATAAAATCATCGACATTATTGTTAGTAAGTTGTATAGTCAACGGGGGAAGAAAGCATGCAAGTAAAGCTTACTGTACATTACAGCTAACTATTTAAAACTTTGTTAATTAGTGAACATCTCTACATAATTTATTATTGCATTCTCTTCTACTATACTACCTTGGAATAGAAAAGCAATTAAGATCACTTTTTACTAACTTAAAAGATTCGATATATGAAATTACAAATAGCTCAGACTATTGTATTACTTTTTTGTTTGGCGTGGTCACCCTGACCCAATCCGGTGTTTGCACAGCAGTCCCGTTTGATCCCATTACAGGCATTTTTTTCGTTCTTTCCCCTCTGGATACTTCAATACTGGCACACAACAACAATGAACAAAGGAAGAAAAAAAACAAGTGACGGGAAACAACGAGCTATCCAACCTTATTACTTTCAGTTGTCAACGCTCAATAAAGTCATTTTCTTGTGAACTGAACTAGATTTGTTCCCTATCAATTAACTATTTGCTGCAATCAAAAATAAATTGATGAAACATTTTAATTAATACAAATAAAAAAAAACGCTTTAACAACACTGCAAGCCAATGTTACCAGGATCACAACAAAGATAAAATGTGAAACACGAGTAAACTGGGTGTGTGACTATTTTGGATGCAAGGATGAAACTAATGGAATGAGTGGGAGGTATTTATATATATATATTTATAATATAACATGCATGGATTTATTTTGAAAATGCGAAGAAAAAAAATTTATCTTCCTCTCTCTCTCTCTCACTCACCATTTCACATAATATTGATGTTATAGCTGAGGATGATTCAACTTTCCTTTATCATGGGTTGAACTCGAGGGCTAGATGAAGTGAAACGATGAAAGGAGCGGACAACAAAATTCCTTCGGATAAGCTACGTCGAAACAACTCTCGCTATAAAAATTAAATATAAATCAGGTCACTGATTTCGGTAGTAAAAAATAACCAACACCAGGATAAAATAGCACGGCCCAGTAATCCTAATACAACTTGCTTTTCAAATCAACAACGTCAAGATAGGATCACTCCGTCAATATCAAACTTAACGATTTCTCCTTAAATTTTTTTTATATAGGTAATAATTATATTTCTCGAATCGCTGCAGAATTTAGCGAGAACGGTGTTTCTTTTTTTTAATAAAAATCCTCCATGCCTTTTTTTGCTAGCCACACGTATTATATATATATTATATTGTCAGAGCCAATAAAGCTATGCATCCACCACTTTTTTTTTAAGTAAATTGTGTACTTATCACATAAAAAACAAGCAACCGAAACCAACCACCACCCACTAACATAATCATCAATATCAACTAGCAAGACAATATTCCAAATTCCTACTTTTCGAAGGACACATTTCTTCCCGTGCCTGCAATGAAAGATATTTCTACCACCAACCCATATCACCAAGAGCAAACTGTTTTCATACCGAGTTTTGAAAAGAAAACAAATTCATAGAAGAAGAAAATTAGCATTAGACGGAGGACCATGAGAACTCGTATGCTTAGCTAGTGTTGATTTTCTTGAGAGAGATCCGAAAGAAGTTGATCATCTTGATCTTATCCGTTCGAAAATATTATCTACAAATAAATGACTACTGTGCACAGTTTAGTAAAAAGGAATTTTTCTTGAAATGATTTAGTAAAACGGGAGGATCCAGTCGATAGTCGACAGTCCGTTTTTCTTTTCAAAATTAAATGAAGATGGGATACCAATTATATGATGGAGAAATCAGAGAACTTTGCTAAACATGTACATCCTCGTGTGCTTGGTTGGAAAGAGCCAAAAAAATATAAGCATAATTATAAGTATATCATGAAAAGTATAATTTTTTTTTTGAAAATGATGGGAATGAGGATGACGAGGAAGCACATGAAAACAAAATCCTTTCCCCGTATATTAGCATTCACATATGAATGCGTTTTCGTTTTCTTCGCTCGGGAACTCCAACACCCTTCTACACACTCCGGCTGGATTGCATAAATACTAGCTTTATTCTTGGCATTGGTATGACCCATTGCTATTTTCGTCCCACAGATTTCTTACACTCTTCTTGTTGTTTTTTTCTCAAGATTTCTTTTTTCGCAACCTGCATATTACTTTTAGTCAGTCTGAGGGAAAACATATGCAGACGGGAGGGAATAATTTTTTTAACGAGCTTATGCATTTCATAATGGACTAGAAAAGCGTAAGAGCACAAAAATATGTGGGGATTTATATGCAATGTGGCAGGAACCAGAAAGAGTAAGAAAAACTACAAAGAAATCCAATTCATATTCCAATTTGAAAAGTAGTAAAGAACCAGTTGAACTTTGTAATGCAATATATGAAATATATAGTCAGCTCAGATGGAGAAAGTAACAAGCACAGTTGAAACTTAGAGAGGAAATTGGAAATGGGAACGGGCAGCAGGAACATAGTGATTGCAAGTTTTTAAACCTCTTCTTACAACTTGTACAAGATCCGTTGTGATTTTTGGCAATGAATTTTCTCCTTTCAATCTCCTGTCTTTGGAAAAGATTGACGTGGAACAGTAGAAGCTACGTAAAAAGGATAATATATTCGCCATTACTTCTGGCCTTCTCACTAAAAAAAATACTGACTGAAGGTGAACATGATTACGTATTGATGATCCCATTCATATGTCCGGTGTGGCAGGAAAAAAAACATGACTCATTTTATATTCATCCTTATGGCATGATCCATGTGTGTAAGAACATGATGTTTCGCACCCACGCGTTTAATTGCCATTTTTTTTGTCATCCCAAAAAGTAAACAAAAACAAAGCAAGAAGGCTGAATAAAAGAATTTATCGAATGACTTCATCAAAAAGGAGGAGACGGAGCGGAGTTGGCTTAGTGCATTGAACGCTTTATATATTCAAGACACATATTTTTTTTTGGCACATTTTCATGGCTGGCGCTGCTGATGAAGATGATGTTATTGTGAGAAGACAAGGTGAAATACCAGACCACTGGGTTGGATTTGATTTGATTCGATGAGTCATCCAGTTCCTTTATGCGTTTTTTTTTCTCAAGAGAAGCATTTTTCCCATCATTAGATAACACCTTTCCGTGACAATTGTCAATGACGAAGAGCGTTCATCTTATTGTTACTTATTTTTTTTTATTTCCAAGCAGTTCACAGAGTAGGATATCGGGCGGATGCCGTTGTTTTCTTTTTGACAAACAAATGTACATCATGTAATTCCTCGTAATCAAAAAAGAAAAGCCATCAATTAATGTCGAAATAAAACCAACACATCGCATCGGCCAATTAAAAGGCAATGCTTGTTTCCTTTCCTTGTAATGTAGATGGGTGAAAATTGGTTGTAGTAAGTCAACCCATGATTTTTTGTACATAGATTCATGAGTCATTCATTAGTATTATACGTATAATATATGGAACTTGTATTGCTTTACGAGTGGGTATATACATATATGCAGAAGCTCATCCGTCTGATTTTTTCTTTCCCGGCTCGTTACTAATCACATCGAGAGTTCCGTCCTTTCTCTTTGAGCCGAATTCATTCATGATAGTATGGTTGTTTCCCTTTGGCATCCGTCACATCGCAACTCACAATTACTGTCTAATCAACAGCATCACAGAGGGGAAACGAGTGCTAAGCCTAAAATCAGAGTTCCCAGCCCGTCGACATGATTTGGAGTCCATACGAAAAGCTAAGGCTGGTTGGATGGATTATGGATTGGTGTGCATTTTATGAGATTTAATGATGAGCAGATTCAATATTCTAGTGAAACTGTTCCATGTTATTCGCTTTCTAGATTTTTCCATCCATCCATTGACTTTGGGGAACGGGGCGTAGAAGCAAATATGAATGGAGAAAGCGTCCAAACTCCATGTTTATAGCGTGTATTGCATAGCAAGCGAGTATACTTTCACCAACTTGGAAAGGAATTCGAGAAAGTTCCATTCCATCCATCCAATAATTTGTAGGATGTCTGCTTCTTTTGCGCTTCGGAAAGCTCAAAGAATTTTTTTTACTTGTTACAATTACAATATCTAACGTCCATCCATGGGGACTAAAAAGTCATTAGTGGCTATAAAAAGGAACTTTGCTTGATTAGATATCTTTGAGTGTCCAGTCCAGCTTCGGCATGTCCACATTTCTCTGGGTCTGTGCATTAGACATTAGACGACATAGACCATTGGGTCGGAGTCGAGTGTGGAAAAGAAATTGTACCTATTGTTGTTGTCCTTGTTTATCCATGACTGATTGCAACCGTCGTTATGGACACGTAAACGTAAATGGATGATCAAATCACATAATGACTTTTGCTGTGGGCATGAATATATGGAAAGTGGTGAAATCAGACTAATCAGTTAGTTTAGTTTATTCAGAGAATTTTATGATTGGATGAAAAATGTTTCAGTTTTATTCGTAGTCTTTTTTCATAGACACATCATCAGACTTTCTCTTTACTTTTATTTACTTCGTATGCTTTCCCCCCGATCTTTACAGATGAGATAAGGTAAAAAACTTTTGCCTGCAATTGCTACACATTTTTATAGCTCTTTGATGTAAGTTAGTTAGCTTTTGGAGCGTACAACAAATGCCAAAGAAAATTAAATGAACTTTGATAGAACTTTCTTTGACAAGAAGTGATACATAGGCAACTCAATTAAGTGTATCATGTCTTGCCTTTCACCTTCAATCAAAGTTGTAAGATGTGGATTGTACTTTCAGAATTTCAGCAATACATTACCGACCACCTCACTGATCTTGTTTGGACAGGATTCGATTTCCCTTCAATTATGTAGTAGTAGTTTTAATTTTTGCCCTTTTAGGATCTGGAGCCGTTGGGCAATCTTCTGCCTGAGCATATTTCATACATTAAATTAGCATTTTTATTTCCCTACCCTTCAACGGTGATCAATCACAGCTTAAAAAAATATGTAATCAAATGCCATCATCATCCACACTCATGTCAATGATTTTCTTCCCATGTTCATCATCATCATCATCATTATCTATTTACTCACATCTTTACTTGACAACAAAACTCAACAAACAAAAAGGGGAATCCTCTCCTCTCTCTTTTCCTGTATAATATAGCTATTTGGAGATTTTGAGATGAGCTCCCAAAAAAAAAACTTTTCATTTCATGTGCTCCCTCGTGCAGAAAAACTGAGGGGACATGATTAATGAACTTGTTTTGTATTCATGAAAGTTTTTTTCTACAAAGGTACCAAGTACAAGGAGCCCTGCTCCCTCCATGCCATGCCACTAGCACTCCACTCCTTCTCCCCAAGATTGGAGTGTCACGGAGTGAAGTTGTCAGTGCAGGACCTCTCAGAGCTTCATGTTTGTACTAGCACTCCACTTTGACAATCATCATGAGGATCGCATCATCCAGTAGTGAGAACAGGATGATGAAGGACGAGAGTCGACGTCTGAACATAACAGTAAAAGCAGAGGAGGCCACATACTTTTTTTTTCAGGAAAAGGGAATGGGACACACATGTACAACTTTTAAATATCATCGCATAAGGCACACTTCAGCTCCAGGGAAGGAAAAAAACGACATGGAGTTTACATCCATTTTAAGGTCTGCTGGTGAAAACCCTTGAGAGTGGAATAAGCGGAAATTGCGTT
>JAQIWX010001022.1:0-12058 GCA_034696785.1 Lepidocyrtus cyaneus | reverse complement strand
CAGCTAAGAAAGAAAGGAAAGCCAGCCAGGTTGATAACATGTCATGAAAAATCCGGTTGCATAAAAAGTACAAAGTGTAATTGTAATAATCCCGGAGATCAATATTTTTTTTTACAAGCGCTGCTTATAAAGCATACCTAATTAGTTACAAATATAATTCAGCTTAGCAAATGAGTGGAGTGCAAAAAGATTTTCATTTGGTGATAGGATGCAGAAGACGTCTGTCTCAATTTGATTTGGCAGTGTGCAAATTTATTTACTTTCGTTGCACACGAGCCAAAACATTTAAATAAGTACAAATAAATAGCCCTCCTGCTCCTGACTGGTTGCATTTTATTTGATTTATTTGTTTTGCAAGCATTATTTGCTTCTCTGTTGTGGCGTCGCCTCCTTCGCCTTCCATCAAATAAAACTGATAGCATTGGTGATAAATAAAATGCGAGCGAGGACAAAGAACAAACATCCTTTTGAGTTGCGTTGCATTGCGCCCGTATCCAGCACGTCACTTTCATACCTAGAAGGAGAAACCGATCATGGAGGTCGACGAAAACTGTTTCAGTTCTAACCACATATTCAAGCATACTAGTAAGTAGTTCGGTTTGCTTTTGATCGTAATCGTGAGTATGCTTTCAATCTAAAAATTCTCATATTTTTCTCACTAACTAATAATAATTGTATTGATCTAACACATCAGAGACAAAACAGGAAACAGATTATTATTTTGCAAACTGCAGGATCATCGGAATAATCATATTTTCCTAAAATATGAATGTAGCACAAAAACAGGGAAGAACTACATATTGCAATATGACGTCTGTGTGTCATGTTTTGCATATTCCCACCCCAGTCATACTTATTCTCAGAATTTGTAAATAAATCATGAATGTAAAAAAGGGATTTTAAACTTTATTACTTACTGCTCATAATTGATTTTGGACATCGTGTTTGGATAGTCAAATCCTCCTCCTCAACAACTCTCCACTTGACCTTTTGACGAGCTTTTAATGTGACCATAAACGCGCACTTTGATTTGCTTAATATTTTGTACACAGATCTTTGGAATATCCCATATCACTTCACTGTACTGTACGTACTCACCAATTCAATTAGCTTTGCTTTATGACTTCTTTTTTTTAGCACTTTCTCCTTCTCGAATTGTTATTCATGGGAAAATCGTTTCATCTCACGATTATATCACAAACCAATCTATTCCAGTTTTTTTTATTCAGTCCTGTAAAATTAAATTACCTAAATGCTCACACATACCATACCACACGCAGAGCGTTTCAGTTAGGACAAGTTCAATTGTTTATCTGTTTATCTTTGAAACAAGTTGCCACAAATTGGTTGGTTGGAATGATAACGAAATGACTCTAAACAGCATTGAATAGAATAGGAACTTGGAATTAGATTGGAACCTCCATTAACAACATATACACATGGACTAATGAATATTGATAGATAACAAGTATATTTTAGGGAAATGTTATATTATGCTAATAATATTCATTTATCGGATACGTATAAAAACCTCAACGTGAAGGTAGTCTGACTTGACTGTATGCTTCAGCGGAGCACAATAATGTTACAAATTTGTAGCAGTTTTTTAGGGGGCAATGAGCATAACAATAAAATATTAAGAGCTTCATGCGTCAGTTATTCCTAATTTGCATGGAGGAACCTTGTGGTTTGCAATTACTATTCCTTGTTGTAGCAGGAAAAGAATGATGCATGATGTATTGATTTGATTTGTTGGCAAGTTCAAAATGCTGAGGGTTCCAATAAGGTTGATGACCATGCAGGAGAGCGTCACTCACTGAAAAAAAAAATAAGTCGGGTCAAAAATAAAAAATAAGTTTTTGAACTTATAATAATAGAAAAGGTATATTGCTCCAAGTTGCAAATAATTAGAATATTGAACAGAGAAAACGCAGTTTACAGAAAGGAATGAAATCTTCCTACCTTTGGTCACCGTGTGAAACTGAATGAGACATTAAAACAAAGGGAAAGGCTATGACCAGATTAATTTTAATCACACTCCCATTGTACCAGATGTAGTCATAATTAGTGAATCAAATATCGCAGAAATTGATTATATGAGAGGAGCTTACATTACTATTGCCATAACGTGAGTACCCTGCTTACTTACAGAACACAATACAAATACAAAGTATGAAAAGCAAGGCATACAATGTGAGATCTGATGTGCGAGAAAAGGAGAATAGAATGGGAAAAGGCAGCAGGTAAAGGTTCAGTTCATCTCATCTCTGCACAAATAATAGATGCTGCTCTGCTGGTCGGTATTGGTACATAATATGTAGATGTAGTGGATGCGGATGCTGAATTACATGTTATGCTATTTTTATGAACAATTTTGCTGCGCAAGAATATAATGGTCAAGTCAAACTGAATAGATAGCAACAGGACTAAAACAGCAGTAAGACATACAATACCTTATGAACATGACGACCTCTAAATAAGAACAAGTAAAATTTTGCCAAGTGATTGATGTGGAATGGAAATATTAGACAATGGACATAGGTACATAGGTGAGGAGTCTAGTCTAACTACAGTAACGCGTGATGGTCCTCCTAGCCGAGTCTAGTCCACTTCGACGAGAACTACTATTACCTAACCTAGGTTGTCCTGTCCATCTATTCATGGCATGTAATCCTTAACTGTGTAACTATTTTTGGCATTTTTTCTTCTTTTTTTTTGGAGATTTTAATGTATGCATTTGGACTAGAACTCAGCTATTTTAGGTATTTTGAGCAGATCACATTCCATTTTCAGACTTAATATACTTATTTATACCAAGCCACAACATAGAACTAAGAAAAAACTTGCGCAAAAAATACGCAAGCAAAGCGAACACTGAAATAATAACATGTCTGTAGTTTGTAATTTACGTGTAGTCACTACAGTTAGGGCAGGCTAGGCTAATAACAAGTGATTCGACTACATTCCTCACTTATAGTCTAAGCTATTCATTTCCATTGAATTGGTCTATTTTTTGGGGTATCAAATGTTACGATGTTTCTATTTTTTTAACTCTATTAGATTCACACCAGATCATTCTAGCGGCTCGCTCATAGTCAATGTCGAAAATAATTAGTTATATTGCGCAGGTAGAGGAAACTGAATTACATAGGCAATTTAATAACCGAATTATGAAAGTTTCCATTCCTAGTAAGTATGCTACACACAAAAGCACGCTTGGCAGATCATGAAACAAACATTTCGCTTGATCTCTCTTAAACATTGTAAATGAAATGAATGTTCATTACATCATTTACATCATAATGCCATTTCCATTTTTTTTAAGAAAAAACTCGGACTCGGATAAACAAACGTCGTTGATTGAAATGTTTATAATTTAATTTAATAATATTGCAAGTTATTTGCTTGACATATCGTATTACAGCAATTAAAAATTTTTGCTAGGCGTACCGAATAAATTAAAATATGGTTTATAATAATTCATCTTAGGCTAAACTGTAATATATTCAGAATCACACAATGCATATCGTACAAATCGCAATAAAATATGTATCGTATTTATAATGTTAAATTCATAAACCACTTATATGTACACAATAACATACATCTTGCTGTAAAACTCCTACGGGAAAGGTGTTTCCCTTCCCATTGTGAAATCCTACCTGTATTATAATTATGTCGGATTCGATTACAATACAATTATTAAATATTTAGTATCATTAATGTGTATCAAGACAATCATAGTCGTTTTCTGAAAATGTTTTATGTATTTTAACGTTTTAGCACAGCAACAACAAGACTTCTTAATAGTTTTTATCAGAAATGTCAAACAGCGGATTTACAAGTGATTTCAACTATGGCTTTGGCTTGTCTTGTATTAGATCTTGACAAAAATGCCTACCTGTCTCTCTCCCTATCCAATGTTAAAAATATACATCGTGATTGGGTACTGGATATTGGATCTCAAATTGTTGATAATTCACATTGCTGGAGCGTTGGCTGGAGGATGTGAGTAAAACTGTGGTCCTGGCGGCCCAAATTGCTGTGTTTGTTGTGGCATTCCACTACAACAGTACAAAATAAAATTCATTATTTAGTACGAAAAATTAAATTGCAATTTCTTTCACTAAAACAATTAGTTAGTTAGCATTCGTGTTGCAATGACACTTACGTAGAATGTAACTGCATAGAATTTGGTGCTGATCCAGGCATCATGTTTGTCATTTGCGGTGCATTAGAAGATGGAACATTAGTCTGTTGTTGATGAACCATTTGCACCGGAAGCTGCCCTGGTTGGCCCATCATCATTGGCGGAGAGTACGGTATTTGGCCTGGCACTGAAGTCATTGGAGGAAGGCTTCCACTTCCTGACGGTGTAGTCTGCTGCTGATTGGGAGCTGATTGAGTCATAGACGTGGGCTGACTGTTTGGAATGGTCATAGCAGCTGGAGTCGAATTTATGGAGTGACCGGGGTGGCTAACACCATTCATCTGCGACGATGGCGGTCCATATGATGGCATGCTGTTATACGAAGTAGGAGTAGTTTGAGGAGGTTGATGTGGAGGTCGTGCCATTGCATTCTGATACCCGTTCATGTCGTAGGAATAAGGACCATAAGGATTCTGATGCTGTATAGAACCACCTGGATGGAAATTAGGGAGGGAGATAGTGGGACCACCTAGCCCAGGTGCTCGTGTTGGTAAATTATACGGTAGGCTGGTGGGAGGTGCTGTTCCAGTATCTCGCATTAAATTATGGTACATATTTAATGCTTCAACTAATTCTCCTCCAAGTCTTGTTAACTGCGCGTGTCGGCGATCAATTTTCTCTAATTCTTGATCTATCAGTGGTCCCATTTGTTGAACTTGTTCTATTTTTGATAATTAAAAAATACATATCGCTATTACGAATGCCAAGACAAATTTACAACCGAATTGTAATAAATTCGCAATGTTTTACCTTCAAGCGGTGCTAACTCCAATGGATCAGCCACTTCTCCAGTAGGGTCGGCTTCGTGTAGCATATGTAAGACACTAAAATTCAATCAAATGTACATTCAAGTAAACAATAGTTCAAATTCAAGACTACCCTTCAAATTGCCCTAATTTACCAAATGTTAACTTACGTATCAATTTTATTTTCATCTATTTCGACTACTTCCGGTTCTGTTTCTATCGACTTCACCTCGACTTCTTCGGAGAACTGCACCAGCTTCTTTGTCTCATATTCTAAATGTAAGAAAATTAACTAGTTTCACAAACATTGCATAATACCTTCATGATAAAATCAATAATAATAATCAATGGAACTAGGTGGCTCAGAGAAAGAAATTATTCAGGTGTCAACTCTTACGGGATGGTTCAGCATCTAAATCGGGAGTAACGAAATTGGCAGGAAATAGTCCCCGACCTCTTTGATTTTCACCTTCCCACCAATTTGGATCAGACTCGTCCAACACGAAAACTGAAAGTAATTCATTTAAGCTCTGATTACGATTACAGCTCCACATATTACTACACGATACAGTATATACAGCAAATAATTACTTGAATGTTTATACCTATTTCGCCGGAATAAAATGTTAACTCGTTATCTTCAGCAGCTTCGAAGTCATATAAAGCTCTGACTTTTCTGGGGTCCTTCTTCTCTTGCTTTGTGGGGCCATTTCCCGTTGACGCAGCTGACGGTCCTGCCCCTGATACTTGGGGGTATAGACTTTTATTTTGCGGTGATCCGTGAGTTTGAGCTTCTTTCAAAGATAATTCAATCGCTATAAGACGCAATTGGAAACAAATCGATTAGCTAACATCATAATTCAAAAGGAAACAAATGGGGCATAATATTAAAGTAAACATAGTATAAGTAATACCCTTGGCTAAATCAGCTTCCTCTTGCTGAGCTGAAACTGCGGGATTATCTTTGCTTTTGTGGTGGTGGTGATGATGATGACTGGCTTTTTTAGACTGTTGAAAAGCATCACATAGCAGTCGGTGAATAACATGTCTGTGTCAGTTAGGTAATTATTATTATAATCTATAATTGTTCTCTATTGACATTTCGTATTACCTTCGAGGGACTCTCCGATGCTGGAAAATCATAGCCCTTTGCTCTCAAAGAATTATATAGTGTTGGAATTAAATCAAGTTGTGGATCTGACTTGAACTCATTTTCCGCCCACTTTTGAAGGCAGGAAAGTAACTTGTCTCTAATAGTTTTTTCCTGGTGCTTTTGTAGAAGTTTCCGGTATTCCTGTTCAAACTCCCTCGAGGCAATTTCCAAATGAAAAGGCAATCCGCAATTACTCACGCATGTGTCTAGCAGCTTTAGTTAAAAAGTTAACAATCAACCAATATTAATTACTATCCTAAGTACAAACAAATAATGTCAAGACGTAAAAGTAAATTTTTAGACTTACCGTAATAGCCAATAAAACAACATGTGGATCTTGATGACGTAAACGTTTCACTATAGCTTTAAAGCAATCTTTAGGGGCTTCCGAAGACATGCCCACTTTATCACAAATATCCAACATTAAACCCCAGTCTTCCTTTGTGTTCGTTTCTGCGGTACATTTTTCTATAAAAATACGAAATTCGAATGTTGTATTACATATTTTTAAATAAATTTGTATTTATCAAAACACATTCTTTTTACTTACCAACTATGGGCTCAAATGAGGAAGTATTGCCGAAAATTCCCATCTTGAAATATTATTTGGGTACACCGGGGGCCAATTAATCAGTCAAGCTTTGTTTTCCCGAATTCCAAAAAGCTACAGGCTAATAAGATTCTGCGCTGAAATTGGCAAATAAGTTTGCTTTTAAAAATTTCATCCAGTTGTCCGCAGCTCATATGCTATTATGTTATGCATGCATATTTATTCACATGATTGACATTTCGGAGACCTCTTCTGCTTTATATTGAGTTTCGAATTCTTATCCGATGACATGTCATTCATGTTAATATGAGCCTGCAACTGCCAGCTTACTAATTCATCTGCAAAGATGCAGTACCACACACGAACTAATCATTCGTTATTGTACCTACTGCTACAGAAAGTGCAAGGAACTACTGAGGAATGAATATTGAAATAACGTTCTGTCAGTGATATATCATCGTAGTTATTAACTACGTTCCATTGCGTTGTTCCAATCAATAACACAGATTCTTTTCAAGATTTCAGACTCAACAGTATGTGTATTTCAAACAAATACTAATTTATGCTGATGATGAACCAAAGAGAGAATAAAGCTGGAATAATTTTGTGTGTTCCATAAGATAAGAAGTGAAAAACATGATCCAATACACTTTTGATTTAACGATTGTATTCTTTAAAAATAACTAAGCTATAACATTTAAAGCATCCTCGCTGAAACATAATTTAAGATAATGTTCAATACAATGTCTCAAAATTTACTACATGTACTTGCACTTCAAAACAAAAATAAACAAACTGTTTACTGGTTGATGATTGATTTGATTAACTTTCCCTTCCTTCTCCACAGTTTAGTCTGGGTCTATATAATAAAATGGGCATTTTATTCACCATTCCCATCGTCTGTCGCCTGAAGCCATGCTTATCCTCCTGCCGAAGTTCAAATACTGAATGGTGATTACTGATACTACTAGTACTGATTGTGGTTTGATTTACTAATCAATGCAGCCACCCCACATCATCACATCGTTTACTTTTTGGTAAAGCATGTTTATACTAATGCTTTTAATTAGCAGGTCGAGTACCGACTGTCAGCAAAACAGTAAATCACCAGCAAAAAAAGTATACACAACTGAAATCCCCAAATATTACTGAGAATTCCAATCATTCAACCTCCAAATTGAAACATTATTCATCATTCATCCCATCATGATCACTGATCAGATATTATCTTGCTAGCATCATCTCATCATTAAATGAGCTGCATTGAATCGAGGTCTTCCGTCTAACATTTTATCATCAACCAGTGAATTCATTATTTACTTTAATTTTAATACACATACAAAAACCTATTACGTATTATTAATAAAATATGCAATAATCTCTAAACACTAAATCTGTATACAGTACCTGATAACAATCGTTCGTTTCCTCTTTCCTATTTGCCTTTGACGTAAAAACCAACGCTCCTATTCTGCTGGTGTGACTGTGACTCACTTCTATTTAACCATACAAAATAATTAAGGCTCTCTCTTTTCAACTCGAATTAATCATTATCAATCAGCATTGCCAGGAAGAAGAGACTATGCCATTTACCATTTATTGCTTGATTCGACATTCGACGAAAGGTAAAACTGATAACGCGATAAATTATGCTATAACTATGTCCTCTAAACACTAAACACGAAGCAAAAATGTATCTAAAGACGAAAGAAAGATTAACTTTTGAAGATAGCGCACAAGTAAAGTAAGATAATTAACTATCAAACAAAATGGTCGTACCCTCGTAAACTATTTGTTTTCCAGACTTCCAAGAGCTCTTGTACGACTTCTGTTCTGTCTCAATCTCAGCAATAATTCTCAATACGTCACGAAAACGAAAACACTTTCCTTTCAAATCTTCTGGAATGACAAAAGCAACTTTACTTGGTATTTAGCACCACAAATCTCTCCTGTGGAAGTCGTCAGCAAAGTGCAAAGTAAACATGGAACATCCAACACACAAAAGGTATGATGATATGATGATGGAACTAAAATGATGGAAACCCTGACGAGTTCATTCTTCTGGAACAAGAGAAACAGCACTAAAAGAGCAGCAGAGCACTAGTCATAGTCATTCCATTTATCCCATATGTGATATGATGATGATGATACACTTTAACTTGGAACAGAGTATATTGCACTTCCACAACTTTGTTGAATTGATTAGGACATTTAATGTCTTTCATCATCATCTCATCATCACCACCATCATACAATATATTACGTACGATTACTGATTACGAATTCACTATTCAACTAACCAGACTTGCTTCTTGTTTTCGTTAAAAAAGGTTCTTTACAGGTTCACGTCCTTCTTCCTCATCTGTGTCTGTTTTTTATATGTTCTCTCTCGTGAACTTGATGAATGACAAAGATCTAATGAATCAGCTTATATGTAGTTATACTGCTCCACACAAATCAATCTATTTAAATACATGAACTAACTAACTAACTTCGCCAGCTAAACTAACTACTATCAACTATTCACTGTTGGAATTTGGCTTATCGAAGCAAACTTTTGTCTGATGAAGAAGACACGGAAGAGGATTGTAGTACTGCTCAACTTTAACTGATGGAACACATCAGTTAACTTTTTTCGCTAATGTAAAATCTATAATATTTTCCCAAGTCAATTTAGTTAAAAACGTCTGCTGTTTATGTTTTGTTGCGATGAAAAAGAACAACTGACTATGATGAAGGTGATTCACTAATCACATCACAAGACTCGACTCGACAAAAACAGACAGAAAGACGTAGAGAGAGAATGAAAAACCCTTTAGTCATCTTATCATCATCATTTTCATCATCATCAGCAGCAGCAATAATAGCAATGACAAGGTTTATACAAATCCATTCCCCAATACAAAATCAAATGCATTTTTGTTCGGGGAAAAACATGCGGGGCAGCATACACAAATTCCTGCCTTGCCTTCTTGTCTCATCCTGTCTGTTCCTGAGACGAACCGAGCGATGATGATGGGGAAGAGAAAAACGTACAGGACTGAACACGACGAAGTTGATTGCCTTATGTTGAACCTCAACAGCAAGAATAGCAGAGCTCAACAACGCATTTTTTGCTTGCATTGTTTGCCTAGTCACTTTGCACAAAGTAAAAGTCAGCCATAGAGAAAAGTTTTGGGAGGCGGTAATGAACCCTCTTTTGAAGTATGTGTTGCTGCTGCTTGGTTGAATGAGAGCATTGAATATAGGGTAAAGTAAATGCACGCATTAAGCACGTTGATGCGTTTGTTGTATTGAATTGCATGGAAGCATGTGCACGCGGATTTTTCAGCTTTCTCCAAACTATTATATTAGTTTGAAGAAGTTAATTAGTTGTTGACAGCAGTTATGTTAACTTTATCATTTATAGATTTTTAATTTAGCTGAAGAATTATAGTGGTGAGGAAGTTTTATTGAAAATTGCGACGGTCATTAGGGTTAGAGCTAAATTCGAAGGACAGCGGAGAGGACAGCTTTTTCAGCTAAATATTTACTTCCACAACAAATAGTGAATAGGGTAAGAATCTGCACGTAAATGATTAAGAATAACAATTAGTTAAATTTTTATTGATTTGTGTGCAAACAGTAAGAAATGGAAGATTACTGCGATCCGCACTCTGTGGCAAGATCATAAATATCTTGATACAATTTTTAGTGATCGCTACAATAAACTCAACTGCCTATTTTCCTTGAGAAAATATTCCTCTTGGGATTATTACGGTTGAAACATTTACAAAAATAATGCATGAAACTGAATGCTTAATTAGTACAGGTATGTAGGTATGTGCAAATAGATTTCAATTATCTTTAATGTATGATCTTTTTATAATTTTACGCAGCTAGTATACCAATATGACAATGATGGAGACAGAGACCGAAGCATTTGACCAGTCATCGGACGAAGATGTCCTGGATTCTGACGAGGAGCTGCAGGAGGCTTTCGCCCGAGGAGAGCTCCAGCCGGGATTAGTGATTTTGCAGAGACCTGGGGAAAACCCAAAAGAGAAAGAGAAGAAGATGGTTATCAACAACATTCCCGTTCTGGAATTGAAGCTACAGCAAATCAAACTGCCGAAAAAGTTTGGTTGGGCGGAGCGTCTCGATATTGTCAACGACGTAGCACCTTTAGCCCCGGAAATCGCCCTTCAAATGGACGAACACAAGACGAAGAGAGAAAGGGAAATCAAATTCATAAATAACCAGAAAAAGAAAAAGTCTTCTCAGCCCTCACTAAAACCGGAGGAGGATCCTGTTCATAATGACTTTGTTCGAGAAATGAGTTTTTATCGACAAGGACAAGAAGCGATTTTAAAATGCCTGCCAAGACTGAAAGAACTGAAAGTCCCTACCAAGCGACCTGACGACTACTTCGCAGAAATGGCCAAATCCGATGGACATATGCAAAAAGTAGCTAAGGTTCTGCATAAGAAGCAAGTTGCAACAGAACGAGCAGATAAAGTTCGAAAAATCCGACTGCAAAAGAAGATTTCGAAACAAACTCAAGTACATGTTTTACAAGAGCGACAGAAGGCCAAAAAGGAGCTTACGGAAAATATCAAAAAGTATCGAAAGGGTCAGAAGAGTAATTTAGACTTTCTAGACGACAAAAAGAGTAAAGGTCAAAAGAATTCTAGAGGAGGCGGCGCTAACAAACCAATGGTGAATCGCAGACGCGAGGCAAAAAATGAAAGATATGGGACAGGAGGACCAAGAAAAGGCTCCAAGTATAACACCACAGAAAGTTTAGATGATTATGGTGGTCCTAGTGGAGGAGCGAAAAGGGGATTCGGAGGAAGAGGTGGTAGAAGCCAAGGTAGAGGATTCTCCTCTGGGGGAAGGGGTGGTAGTAGGGGTCTAGGAAGGGGATTCTCCTCTGGAGGAAGGGGTGGTGGTAGTAGCGCGGGAAGAGGATTCTCATCTGGAGGAAGGGGAGGTGGCAGTAGCGCAGGAAGGGGATTCTCTTCCGGGGGAAGGGGTGGTAGTAGGGGTCTAGGAAGGGGATTCTCCTCTGGAGGAAGAGGCGGTGGCAGTAGCGCAGGAAGGGGATTCTCTTCCGGGGGAAGGGGTGGTAGTAGAGGTCAAGGAAGGGGATTCTCCTCTGGAGGAAGAGGTGGAGGCGGCCGTGGAGCGGGCAGTGGTAATAGACCAGGGAAAACTACACGACAGCAGAATAGGGGCAGAAAAAATTGATTTGATTTTAAAGTACTAGGTCGGTAGGGTAGAACAGTTATTAGTGTACACATAAATATAGATATGTATATTATTTCCCTGTATGTTACTACTTTTTGTAATCGCATCGATTGATTATCCTCAAAATGTAATAAAAGTGAGTTACTATTGTTGTAACATTTTTTTCGAAT
>JAQIWX010001021.1:0-12078 GCA_034696785.1 Lepidocyrtus cyaneus | reverse complement strand
CCTGTTTTCATTGAATACAATAGCGATCCTCTTCCGGAAAGCTGAGAAGGTTGAACAGTTTGTTAATCTGACGATTCGGGGCTGCACAGCATCGGGAGTCAAGCTATGGGTAAAAACCAGACACCTACGCTAAAATCCCATCCCTTTCCCTGAGGGTTGCATTTCAATTTCAATGTATGTAATTTTCTTTTCAAGGTCACACTAGTCACCTTGTCCTACTTCGGCCTCACGATATTCGCGTTCACCGTCTATGACGAAGCGATTCTCGCCGGAGCGGATCCCATTACCCCAGAAACCATTTCATTTCTGGAGGCGTTGACAGGGAGCAAATTGCCAGCTTGGATGTGCTCCACACTCCTGTGGACCTTCGGCATTTTCATTTTCCTCACGCATAAGCTGAGCGAGTTCAACTTAATATTTATGACGGCATTTGCGGTAACCCTGGAACGTCACGGGAAATGGATTGGGAAGGAGCTTGATCAAATCCGGAAGATGTCGGAGGAAAAAAATGACCTTGAGCTTGAATTCCAGATGGGGGTCAATAATGGATTGAACATAATTACAAGTACGAGGAGGCTAACGGACATGGCTAATGATATGTTTGGACTGTCCGTCTTGGGCTTGTATGTGGACACGCTGGCGCACTATGGCCAGATTCCCTATTATTTGAGGGTGGGCTCGTTCGGGAACATTTTCACGTATTCCGCGTTCATGGGGCTGCGGCTGCATGGAGTGTTTTGGTTGATGACCAGCGAATTCCACAAAAAGGTTAAAAAAATGAATTGATTTTAATTAATGTAATAGTTTTTTATATGACATTCGCCACTTTAATCAATTTGGCTTTTGTTTGAAGGTCACCTCAGCAGTGAAGGGATGGGCGTACAGCTACCAGGGGGAAAGCTGGGTGACACCCTCCGACAGAATTCGGCTGTTGACGGTTGCATCGGAAATTGACTCCGTGCCGGTTGGATTGTCCTGTCCGTTCTTCACGGTCAGCCATGTCTTCATTGGCTCGGTAGATAAATTCAGAACTTACCATAATTTGTGTCTACTCAGACTCAATTTTTTAAATCAAAATGTTTCAATTAACTTTTCTCAATTTCTCGGTCCAGATGCTTGGAGTGATCGTTACATATGCCATACTTGTGTTTCAACTTTAACCAAATGGGAGCTATATTATTAGTTAGCAAATTACGACTGTCACTTACCAATTCTAAACATCCAACACATTATACATATTTTATCAAGTTTAATTAACAACATTCCTTTACTAATCAAATCAGGTGTTGTATGAACAACGAGTAATGGAACAAATGTACAATGGTCCAATCGGCCATGGAAGTGGAAACGGCGGAGCCCCCCTCAAGAAAGATATCTGGGTGAAGATGAAAGGCCCATTTGGAACTTGGCTGAAGGAAACCTTAAAGTAGTAGATTTATAAAGTTGATGCAAGAAATGAAATAAAATTGATGAATTGATTGATGCCGTATTCAATCCATCCAGTTCGACCGTTTTTATCATTGAAATAAAAGTCATTGACCATATTGCAGAGGAGTCATCTCAAGAAGCTCATGTAGTTCAAGTTAACAACCCGGGAGTAAGTTAAAAAAAATGTGGCTATATAGTTATATGCACGCACACATAATCATGATGATTGATTACCAACAGGAGTACTGTGCACGAAAAACTGATCTTGATTATTTTGATCTTTACCCTTCGAGTTGAATACAATTATCTTGCTCTGAGGTCATAGTTCATATATGCTATAATCATTTTAATCACCAACTCATGCTCGCCATATCTAAATTTAGATCCAGCGCGATTCAAAATAACATTTTTGATGATCATCATGAGTTGCGACTGGCTGAGAGCAACTTTAGTTCCAAGTCGTACCTGACTATTTATAGCATTTCGACTCCGACTACTCTCATGTGACGACGATGGAGGGAATTCAAAGACGTCAATTTCAAAATGTTTATTCGCTGACTTAATACAGTCGATTAGCATAAGCATAATACCCATTGTCCCTGTTGGTTTCATAGCAATTGTTTCAAAAATTATACCAAATGTCCTAAAATAACTTGGTCACGTTTCAAGGAAAATTAAATCCATTTATTGACAGGCTGCTGGAGAGTTCTCCAAGCAAGCGCATTCATATCATAACTTGTTCATGATTTTACTCTGACGTCTGTCCACGTGCATCTGCATGAATTGAGAAGACAGGCTCATGCGTCAGCCCAGCCCATTCATTTCGTGATTTAGAATTTTCAGGAATGAATGGAACCAAGTCGGAGGAGGACAGTGACTGATCTCTACGGCACCATATACATTTAGCGCATTAACGATACATGATATCATCATCATCCTTTTGCCAAGCTGAATGTTAAATGTTAAATGAATACAATGAGTTGGTTTATTTAGTTGATGGCTGATTTTCTACTCGGCATATTACTGCGCACAAACCTTTCACACTTACTCACTCACTTGCCCATTCCATTCAAATTCATACGGTACATAAAAATTCCACACTGAAACTCTCTGTTAAGAACAGTTAAAGGCGCATTTCAGATTTTCCTAGGAAGTTTTGCTGGAAAATGTTGAACGTATAAAGAAAAGAAAATTATGCTAACCATGATACATGATATGATATGATATGGATGATGATAATGATAGTCAAGATACAAGTGTGATGATGTGATGATGATATGATGATGATATCCACCCTGTCACAACTATTTTCTCCTCCTTGCTTAACAAATGCTAATTAATTAATTCTCACATTGAACCCGATAATTTTCCTTTTTCACACACAACACACAGTCCGGGATTGAAATGGGAGGATATAAAAAGCCTGTCGTTAATAAGACTCCGTTTCATTGAGCAGCTCTCTTTCTCAAGAGGAACATTTAACCGTTAGACTCTGTCGTTTATCATGGGCCTGCCATTTCCATGGTATAAATCTTCCTACATACTTTCACTCTACATTCCATACCCACCAAATATCACGTCCAGTTTTATCTCCAGACGAAGGGAAATTGTGTGAACTTGAACAAGGAATCCTGTCAAAACACACGAGAAATTGAACAGAATTTGCCCACCTTTTGGCTGGAACCTAAAAGAAAATCCTAACCAACTTCCATTCCATTCCACGAAGAAGGCTCAATCAACATGTCGTGCAGTAGCAGCAGCGGTAGTAGCAGTTCGTGCAAGGGCAGTGGTGTGTTCCGCCTCATTCCCTGGCTCCGACTTATGAGCTCATGGGGGGAGGAACTCGAAATGTTGTGGAGGGTTCGCCAAGACGGAGACTAAAGCAGCAGCCGGCTTTCACTGGAGATAAGTAGTGGAACGGCCCTCTCAATAAGTTGAGGATGGCAGTTTACTACTACATATTAGATTTAGTCAATACCTCATTTATTTAAGTAGTGAATACATCATTTACTAAATAGTCTGTCTCTGTTAAGAGTAGAATACCAAAAAAAAAATATATTCCTTCCAATTAGTTATATCTCTTTGATACAATATGTCTATGAAAGATTGTTGTTGAGTGGCAGTCTTGCCTGAGCCAGTTTTTTTTTCTTAGTCATCAATATTTAATCTATCATCATCATCAAAGTGGAATTATTATTGTGAAATAAATATATAGTTCAATTTATAATCGACACAAAATTGTTGATTGAAACTCAAAGTCAAAATTTTTGTATTGGCAGTATTTATTTTTAAGTGCGAAGAAACTACGTAATAAAACCTTCTTAAATTACACTCATTTCCTACTAATTTCCTCGTTTTTTGATAAAGCTATTTGTTCCTTTTATTCCTTCCAACTTTATGGCAGTCGCAGTCACTAGACTATGGCTATGAGCTTGAACTTAAACCCATATGACAAACTTGTTAAGCGTGTAAGGAAACACACTTTCTGGGATTGTAGGTAATTATTTATTTAAACTTCAAGTCACTTTTAATTGCATGTGCATGTCCTTATCATCATAAAATAAAAATCAATATTATAATAAGATTGAGAGAACTGAATGAATCGAGAGCATGTTACGTCAGAATTCAACAAATACCTAGGTGCATACTTTCATATTATCGGGATGTGAAAGTGAAGCTCAATTTGATTTTTTGAGACAAATATACCATTTGGAAGGATGATGACTGATGACGACCCATTAAAAATAAATAGGTTACTTGTTTTCATCTTGCAAAATTAAGTAAAAATTTCAAGAAACATAGCTAACGAGTACCATGACTTTTTTCTTCGTTTGATTACGATTCACGATATGCAAAGTTCAGCTAAAGTTAGCACAACCTTTGCTCTTTTCTGGACATTACGCTCCAAAACATCTACCCATTGCATATATGTAGCTAGCTAATAATGAATGAGTGCCATTAATCAATAAACGTACATCGCTAACGTATAACGTGTTCAAAATACTCTTTTCATTTGATTAATCGTTGATGAGGAAGCTCCACAGATCAATTTTCTTACATATAGTTGGTTTTGGTTACGTAAAAATGGTGAATGAAATCCCTTTTTTATAAATAGTTTCAGCTCGTTTGAGTATAGCTCAAGCTCAAGCCATAGCAAGTGGAAAAGGAGGAGGAGCTCAAGACGACCCTTGTTGACCCAAACGTTACTAACCACATAAGTTTGGAGAAGTGTAAGAAGGAATTTCGTCCAACAAAGCTCAACCGGGGAGGAGGCTCTCCAGAAAGAGCTTCTACATATTTGAAAAATGGATAAAACCCAGGCCACTTCCACAGGCTTCATCATCAAGCAAGTCAGGTTGGTCAAGAAGAAGATTGTCATTAACCCATTATTATCCACGGCGTCCGGAACGGGTCATATGGGCAATAAGATTTACCATAGGCATATACATTGACCATTGAGCATAGTAAAGGCGGGAAATGTAATAATTCATTAAAAGCCATGCCCTTTATTGGGCAATAACGGGCTTTAACAAATAAAACCCAATAAAACCCGCAAAACCCGGTAAAACCCTATATAGCCCACAAAACCCGTTATTACCCTCACCGGCGGGCTTTAACATTAAAACCCATGGGTTTTGCCATCTCTGCGATGATCATGATTAAAACTAAATGTGAAATCGCAATATGGTATTCCCTGATTAAATCCCAGATGCATTAAAAAGCATGACAACTTTTGCATGATGACAACCAGTTGATTGAATAATTTCAAGCTGTCAGCATTTTAGTTTTATTTTTTTTTATCATTTTTCTTTTGCATGATTTTTAATCCTAGTTTGAATTGAGACTGTGTACTCATGTACTATATAGTTCTTTCCTAATCAATTATTGGAAGATACAAGTCATTGGTAAGTTGTAAAAGAACTGTTCAGTGCTAATTATTATATTATTATGTATTATATTTTGTGCAAGTGTAGTCTAGCATGGAAGGAACGATGAGTCCGAAGCTGCAGAAAGTTACGGAAGTCCTCGAGTTTCCAAACATTGGAAGGACTGGAAGGGATCCGGGAAGAAGTCGTCCATCAGTCGATGTGACGATGACGATGTGAATGAAAGGACGTCACTGCTATCGGGAAAATCCCCGAATAAATCGGAGTATGATGATTCCAAAGGTGACTCTACCCTGGTGGATTTGCGGAAGGAGTTGGAGATGGACACTCACAAGATCAGCTTGAAGTTTTAGATCAGAAGATCAGTTAGACTTTGAAGAATTCACAAGTATTACGTATTAGAAAAAAATATATTTGTTATGACTAGCCCATATGACGATATGATTTTGTGCCTTCCTACTACGCCTCCGTGAAATGAGCAAGTACCGTAAGTCTTTCGCTTAGGTAGGTGGCGTCTTACAATTCGAAGCATGATTTAGAATGACCTCCAACAAAAAAAACAATACATTCGCCAATTATCACATCTTGTGTATGTTATCATTAGATAATGTTTGCATTGAGTTTAGCACTACTGTATTATAATACTGGGAATTCACCAGATATTTGTATGCATTAGGCATTCTTCTTTCGATGTGGTAAAGATTACGACACCCTATTCATATCAATAGTTTGGACAACATTTGTGAATTGAAATTAAGACAACCTTACTAGCGGATCGGTCTGGAGGAACTCGTTACAATGTTTTGCTGTTCATTATGTAGTTGTGACTGGTTTTGAGTTGGCTAAAATAATTAGCACGGGTGAGCTTCAATGTGTTTTTTGTATTATGTTGGAATTGGGGTAATGTGAAACTGAATACAACAAAAAATACTTCTTGATTGCTGCCGCCGCTAATATGTGTAGGGAGTTAGGAACCAGAACCTACGTGCATGATATGATAATGATGATATTCTTTGAAAAGGGCGAAATCTCAAGTAATATCGTTTTTTTCTTGCTATATAAATTATTATGTAAATACTACATATTGATTTGAATTATATTTTATTTGTTTGTTTTTTTGAGATTTGGATTTGAGCAATAATTTAAAAGTCAATGGCATGAGCGTAATTAGGAAGATAAGATTGAAAGATGAAACAATTTATGCTGTATTATTTGTCATTGGGACAATGACATATAAGATACTCAAGTGTATAGGTCAGTCAGGCAGTAAGCCAGTCAACCTTCAGAGTAAGAAAGAAAGAACGTGAACTGAAACGACGTACGAAATATGAAATACGATATACGAAATACAATGTACAAAATACGATATCCGAATTACGATACACGAAATACGATATCTAAAACACGATATACAAAATACAATGTACAAAATACGATATTCGAATTACGAAACACGAAATACGATATACGAAATACGATATACGAAATACGATATGCGAAATACAATGTACAAAATACGATATACAAATTACGATTCACGAAATACGATATGCGACATACAATATACGATACACGTAATACGATACACAAAATATGAAATACGATACACGAAATACAAAATATAAAATACGTTATATACAATACAATATACAAAATAAGGTATACGAAATACGATATACAATGTACAAAATACGATATGTGAAACACGATATACAAAATACCATGTACCAATACCAATAACATAATTGGCAATTTTAATGCGCGTCCCAATGACACGACTTCAACATTTACAAAAATATTTTTTTAAAACTTATACAAAAAAAAATCACTGAAAGGAACTGTCTTTCCGTGAAAAATTATTTGTCATTGGGACAATGACATATAAGATTGTCTAGTGTATAGGTCAGTCAGGCAGTCAGCCAGTCAGTCAACATTCAGAGTAAGAAAAAAGTGGAACGAAACGATGTACGAAATATGAAAATCGATATATGAAATACAAGGTACAAAATACAATTCGCGAATAACGATACACGAAATACGATATACGAAATACGAAATATGATATACGATATACGAAATACGATGTCCAAATTACGATACATGAAATACAATATATGGGCGTCCCAATGACACGACTTCAACATTTACAAAAAGTTTTTTGTCATTGGGACAATGACATATAAGATACTCAGATGTATAGGTCAGTCAGGCAGTCAGGCAGGCTTCAGAGTAAGAATGAAAGAACGTGGAACGAAACGATTTACGAAATATGAAATACGATATACAAAATACAATGTACAAAATACGATATTCGAATTACGATACACGAAATAAAATATATGAAATACAATATACGATATACGTAATACGATATACAAAATATGAAATACGATACACAAAATACGATATACAAAATATGAAATACGATACACATAATACGATATATGAAATACAATATACGATATACGTAATATGATACACAAAATATAAAATACGATACACAAAATATGAAATACGATACACAAAATACGATATACAAAATACGATATAGGAAATACCATGCACCAATTGATATGCGCGTCCCAATGACAGGACTTCAACATTTACAAAAGGTTTATTTTTACTTTCACATTTCAAAAGGCACTTTTTTATATATTTTATTATTCTGCACTTTAATTGTTTATCGGAGTCACCATGATTTGTTCTTTGTGTGTGCTCTTGTTGAGTTAGTTAATTAGCTTCAAAGTTATATTTATGAAAGTACAGAACGTGTGTGCCCAAGTAATATTTCTTATAATGCCCCGAAATAAATGTAGCTTCAAGACAGTGATTTATTTGTCATTGGGACAATGACATATAAGATACTCAAGTGTATAGGTCAGTCAGCAGTCAGCAGTCAGCAGTCAGCCAGTCAGCAGTCAGTCAGAGTAAGAAAGAAGGAACGTGGAAAGAAACGATGTACAAAATACGAAATACGATGTACGAAATACGATATACAAAATTCGATGTGCTAATATCAATGGCATATTAGGCAATTGAAATGAGTGTCCCAATGACACGACTTCAACATTTACAAAAGGTTTATTTGTCATTGGGACAATGACATATAAGATACTCAGATGTATAGGTCAGTCAGCCAGTCAGTCAACATTCAGAGTAAGAAAGAAAGGACGCGGAACGAAACGATGTACGAAATATGAAATACGATAGTCGAAATACAATGTGCAAAATACGATATTCAATTTACGATACATGAAATACGATATACGAAACACGATATACGAAATACAATGTACAAAATACGATATTCGAATTTGGATACGCGAAATACGATATATGAAATACAATTTACGATATACGAAATACGATTTACGAAATACGATGTACAAAATATGATGTACAAAATACGAAATACGATCTACAAAATACGATAAACATAATTGGCAATTTAAATCCGCTTCCCAATGACACACTTCAACATTTACAAAAAGTTTATTTTTTTAGGGATTGTCACTAACGCAGGCTGAGTTTCATCAGTCAAAATACGGATTGAACTTGCTGACGCCACCCAAAAGGAGACGCCACGCCAGAATGGATAAAATTCCTTGCCTGTATGGAACCTTCTTGGAGGATTTTCCATACTGCTTACTGCTTTGCAGCGTATATCCAAATTGTTGACTTTGAGGGTTGGGTCTATCAAGTTAATTGCGAAAGGACTTCTATGAATGGGCGTCTGAACGTTGTAAATTCAAAAAATATCATGTTACCATTTTGATTGCGTAACAGGGTTTACAGTTGTTGTTTCGTTGTATGCAATTGTTTACCGCATTACTTAATCTCCATGCTTAATTGTACAGCCGAACAGTAAGAATTCATATTCCAATATTTAAATTGGCATTGGCTGTTTTTGTTCTGCAGCGTTATATTTCCACTTCACTTCCAGTTTAGTTGTAAGTTGAACACTTTCTCCTACACATATTATATTGAGCTGTTGCACTAGCAGAATAAAAAACTGCCAATAAATGACAAAATCCGAGTTATTCTGGAAGTCAAACTTTAAAACGCCCCGCGCCAATACTAATGGTATAGTATAGGAGTCTTTCCACGCCACCTCTGTTAAATCTGGACAGTTTGATACTACCCCATACCACCAGGATGGACAAACCGGAAACCTACATTTCCGCAATTCGTAACGTTTTCGCCAATCTTTTGCTATGCCCCTTCAAATTCAGTTGAAATTGTAAACCAAGTCGCTACATAATAAAAACATCAAAATGGAGAAAGGTATGCAAAAGTAGTTTTTTTGGGTGTGACTTTTTTGTCACTAAGAAGACCACGTTTGTCTTGTCTAATTTACATTTGTTGCTTTTTTACTAATTTTATACATAAATGTAAATAATTGGTGACAAACATGCAAATGAGAAGATTCTACCTAGGTGACAAACCGAAATTAGCAGCAAAATATTCTTTTTCAAACCTATTCATAACTTTTCATAATATGCATTAGGCTTGCATAAAGATGGATGTTGTAACTTAATAAAAACGTAAGGAAAGCATCGTTTTTAAACATTAGTGCTAGCTGCTTGTCTGAACTGAACCAACTAAGAGAACATCACAACGGATTTTTCCAATCTCCTCTTCAGATTCTGAAATTGAGCCGATAACTGTCTACAAAGTAAAACGAAGAGAACCTTGGTAAAGAAATAGAAATACCTCAAGAAAAGTTAAAGGAGGGTTTTTAGAAAAGAGGCTGTCACATGAGTGTAAATTGTCACGAGTGTTAGATTTTTAAGGTCAGGTCGGAATAATAGAAACATACCTAGGTATGTGACTTTCAAGACTATAGGGTCCGTTTGGAGGCGTGTGCCAAAAAATAAGTGTTATTCAACTCAGGGGGTAAAGATACACTTAATAATAATAATGTTTTATTGTCACGTAAGTTCCCATTAACATGGCATATTACACCCCGTTCATAAAGTAATACGTTTCAAAAAAATCGGAGTTGAAAGGCTCTTTCCATGTTTTTCTAATTGTTATAATAATCTAGTGTACTTATTTTGATGATGACTAATTAATTGCATTTTTATGAATGACCAAACAATTTAAAATAATTTCTTATTTTGTATATTGTATTTTGTATATCGTATTTTTTCATATTTTGTATTGCACAAGTCGTGCAAAGCGAAGCATAAGCAAGAACCAAGAAGCTGAACTTAATGGGTATTTTAGATGCCCCTGTGCTCACACAGGGCAAATAATTTAAGCAATAATTTTTATTTTCTGTATATTGACATGCCTGTCACTAAGTTTTTAAAATTGATATGACATCTTTGCCCCCTAAGGATAGCACGTTTGACCTTGCAACGTTATTTAACGGTAGTGTTAAAATCGGGTGGCATAATTTCCTTACGTTAGGGACAAATATGGAAAACAAAGCAGGCGGAAACTATTACCCCTTTTTTCAGCGTGTCATCTTTTTCGTCAAACCAAACCTAAGTAACTAACGTTAAAATTTATTGTATTAAAACAACTTACAAGATGATTAAAGTTTGAATTATCTTTTAAATTACGTTGATAGCAATTTTGGCTTCCCCCTAAGCAACCTGTTATAAACCGCTTTGGAAATGATATGGATTTACATATGAATCGTGCTTTATAACATTTTCAAAGCAACAAATTAGTCAAACCCCTAAATTTTTTGAGCTCAATTTACAGGTAGAAATATCAAGCTGTATAAAGTTGTAAACAATGTATGACTCCAGTGTGCCATCTTTTTTGTCTGACCAAACCTAAGTAACTAACGTTAAAATTTATTGTATTAAAACAACTTACAAGATGATTTAAGTTTGAATTATCTTTTAAATTACGTTGATAGCAATTTTGGCTTCCCCCTAAGCAACCTGTTATAAACCGCTTTGGAAATGATATGGATTTACATATGAATCGTGCTTTATAACATTTTCAAAGCAACAAATTAGTCAAACCCCTAAATTTTTTGAGCTCAATTTACAGGTAGAAATATCAAGCTGTATAAAGTTGTAAACAATGTATGACTCCAGTGTGCCATCTTTTTTGTCTGACCAAACCTAAGTAACTAACGTTAAAATTTATTGTATTAAAACAACTTACAAGATGATTTAAGTTTGAATTATCTTTTAAATTACGTTGATAGCAAATTTGATGCATCGTGCGTTTTAAATTTAAATGAAATTAGTACTGACCATTACGCAGTTATAGAAACCTTCACAATAAATGTTTGTCGTTGTTTTTAATGCAGCTCTGACGAAATATAAATCAAATGCAAGGAGAAAGATAGCCGAATGCAACAATGAACGTCATGACCTCAACGGTTTAATATGAAAGTTTGCTTTTATTTACCGGAATGGTATATAGTTTTTCTCTGAATTCACATACATCTGTGGTTCATTGGTTCAGTAAAGGGAGCAAAATGTCCCAATGACAAAAAAAGCAGGAAGCTTAAAGAGCAGCATGGTAGTATTTTAAAATTAATGTCTTCAACAACTTAGTTAAACCAATTAAAGAACTTGCTCAATGTCAAAACACAATGTCACTAAATATGCAACGATCACTCTGTAAAATGAACGACACATAAATTTGACAAGAAACGTTTATTTTCTTGGCAAATGAATTTGAGCGTACGTCGTTTTTCAAGGCTGTATAATGTTTTTTTGATAACTTTGAAAGTACACTCTTAGAGAATAACATAGTTGTAAGACTTTAAAAATAAAAGCAGCAAGTTGCT
>JAQIWX010001020.1:0-12079 GCA_034696785.1 Lepidocyrtus cyaneus | reverse complement strand
GGATTGTAATGTAATTCTTAAGTATTTTAGATTTCTGATTATTATAAGGTCAACTTACTTTCTGATGCCCAAGTTGGGACTGTTTTGTTTTCTCGGTGCTTCATATCTTCATCCAAATCTTCATATCGAGTTATGTCATAGCTGCTAAGGGGTCCGTCAATTGTGGAATCCAAGAAACTGTGCGATGTACTTGCAGTTTTAAACGACTCGTCCATTTCTTCTTCATCTGGCTGCGTGGGAGCTGGTTTTGGGTGGAATGGATACTTCGATAACGGCTGTCACAAACACATACATTCATAATAATACCAAGAATTATATTAACGACTCAACATATATATAACATAAACAAATGGCATGAAATATTTTTCACTTACCGGGACAAAATTCGTCGGCCCACTATGCAGTTTGCTTCCTGATGGTCCAGCACCAAACACTTTCGGTTTAATGAAACAAGGGGCATTTAGGATGGGAGCTGGCTTCTTTAAAATGACTCCACCACTAGGTGGCTGGACAAACTTCAGCTTTTCTTTCAATTTCTTCTCATCTTCCAGTTTTTTCTTCTCCTCCTCCAGTTTTTTCTTCTCAGTTTTCTTTTTCCACTCCTCCATTTTCCTGAAACAAAAAAAAATAGCTGCAGGTTATTTTCTTGTTGCAATACCTAATAAGTTTTTAAATCGATTTAATACTCACTTCGTAGCATTGTCCTTCTTTGATTGCATTAAATCTAGTCTTCGTTTTTCAGCTTCTTCCAAAGGTTTAGATTTATACACATCATGCAGTTTTCCTGTGGAACCGTAGGATGGACCTTTACTTGACCCCAGTGGCTGCTGCTTTTTGCTGCTGCCCAGTAGACAAGGCTGACTAGTAGCAGATTTTAACGAAGAGGAGGAAGAACTCGACGAGGAAGATGTACCCTTCTTCGAATCTTTTGTTGCTTGTTTGCTGCCCACCGGTTTAACTTTGTCCCACAGCTTTCCAGATGATGATGTTGCCCCTCCTTCATCTTCCTCTTCAACTACAACGTCTAAGCTTGGTGGCTCTGTAAAGTAAACAGTATAGTAAGACAAGGATTATTGCTAGTTTTTAAAAAATAAAAAAGATAACTAATGAATGATGAATAATCAGAAATATTCTTCAAATCAATATAAGGTGATCTACCTTTGATAAATGTTCTCTGAGCAGGATTATCCTGTGGCAATACAGAATTGGCGGGCTGGAAAAACGAAGAAGGTGGCAAGATTGGCACGAGTCCCTGGTGAGCTACAGCAGCAGCCGTCCCGTCGGTTTGTAACTGTAACTTCTGTTCTTTTTTAAAGCATACAGTTACATTTAACAGTGAAGTAGGTTTGCTCTTTTCTACCTTTGCGGAAGAAGGAAGGATGTAAGTCGAATTCATGTCATTCTTTTCGGAGCCAGAGATGGGATTCAGTTGTTTGTCAGAAGTGAATTCAGGCGATGGACTTCGACTTTTCGGAGCAACCTCAACAGCAGAAGTAGGAGCATTTTTCGAATCACTACTGTCGTTCTTATTTTTACTGAAGAGTTTTACTAGAGCTGAAACAACACCACCACTGGTACTAGTTGTACCATTATTCGTCGGTGGGTCCAGTGCGCACTCGGGTGTTTCTGGGACCAATGGTTCGGTTTCGCCATCATCGATTATCATCACTGATTCATCAGCATTATCTTTGTCCGTCTTGCCATTCGATATTGTAACGGTTTGATTAGCCAAGTTGGATTTTGGGATTTCGAAGGTCGTATCAGCCTTTGGAGTACCATGCGGAAATAATTCTGGTGTGAATTCAGCATTCGAGTTCATTTCATGTATTTTTCTGTCTTTTGGTGTCTCTACCAAAAATGTCCCATTCAATAATGGGGATTTCTGGCGCTTGCCCTTCTCTTCTTCTTCCGCCAAAGGCGGGATTTTATCCTTGGCCACTACAACGACTCCGACATTTCGTTCGCTCTCATCTTCAATTTTAGCGGCAGCTTCCTCTTTTGTAGAAGCTGGTGCGCTTTCTTCGCCAGTCTGGCATATCTCCATAATACTTTGTTCGAAAATGTCATCGTTGACGTTACTCTGCTCCACGGAGTGCCCTGTAGCACTTTTGACGTTTTTATCAGAATGTGTAGGCTTTGCAACATCTTGACCAACAGTGGAATCCACTTTTTGGGATACAGCTTCTTCTTGAGATTCAACGCGGCTTTGTAACTTCTCGGTCTTGGATTTCGCAGTAGCCTTTTCGGCACTGCTGTCAGCAGTTTCATCTTCCTTCGGGATATTTTTTGTTTTACCCTTCTTCTGTTTCTTATCAGTCGTTTTATCAGTGTGCTTTTTCTTTTCCGTCTTTTCTGTAGCGTTCTCCTCGACATTTCCTGGCAAATCATTTTTTCTTTCAACTTCAACCTTCTCTAACTCTTGAGTTGGCTTTACTTTGTCTTGGGCCAGATCTAAATCTTTTACTTCCTCTTTCTTTTCTGTCGTCACAGGATTTGACTCTTGCACTGATTGGTCGACTGGGGCAGGTGTACATGTCTTTAACTCTTCCTTATGTGCTCCCTTTTCTTTGTCCTTTACTTTTAGCTTCTTCTGTTTCGTTTGTGTTTCTTGTTTCTTCTTTGCTTTTGATCGTTTTTTCTCGGGAGCTTTAGTTTCAGCTTGCTCTTGCTCCCCTGCATCCACTTCTGAATCTGATGATCCCTTTGGAAGTATTTCTTCACCAACAGGCGTGTCTGTAGTCTCTTTATCTGGTGTAGGAATATCCATAATCATTTTTTTCTTGGCCGGAACACGAGTATCAGCTCCGGCAAAATTGAACGATGTTGGCACAGAAATTTTTGATGGAGGCGGCTCGGGTGACCTAGCACGTTTGGCTCGTTTTGTTTTTGCTGCTGGAGCTTGAGGTGGTGGCATTTCGACTTCAGGAGCATTTAGTAGTTCCTGATATGCCCTTTCCTGTCGATTTATAGCCTCTTGATCCTGCAATAAGTTAAATTCAATCATCAGCAATAGTATATACATAGAAATACTTTTTAACACTTCGAGATAAAAGACCCGACCCGTGTGAATTCAGTTGCAATGCAATGTTAGAAGTGAGATAAGCATGTTCTCATTCTCATTGTTCTCTCTCTCTCTCTCTCTCTCTAAGTTATACTTCTAGTTGTTATATTATGGATCGGTGTATGACTATTGACTGTCGTTTAGCATTCTTACCATTATCTTTTCCATGCATCTAGGAACTACTTCACAAACACCCAATTTTAGTGCGGTCTTCAAAGGAATGATGTGACGTTTATTTAACTGCTGATAAGTCAACGTCCGAATTTGTCTAGCTCCATGTTCTCTGTCTTCGTCAGCAGTGGATGCGTCTGGATCAGACATTATCGGATCGCCTGTTTCGGATGAAGCCGGCACTTTAGATGCCTTGGTATTTCTCTTGGGCTTTGCCTTGGCTGTTTTTTTGACAGTCGATCCCTTCGCCGACGGCTTTGAAGTTGAGGCTAAAATCTTTGAATCGACAGGACTCTCCGGCGGTGCATACTGATTTTCTCCATCATCTTCATTATCACTTGAGTCATCGTTTTCTACAACAGACTTTGATGGTTTGCTTGTGTTTGTCTTTTTCCGGGTAGAACGCGTGACTTTCTGCTTCTTCGTAGGAACTGGGGACACACATGGATCCGGAGCTTTTGAGCGTACTCTAGATCTTGTAGAACGTGCGGTCGATGCAGATGGGCCTGGCGACTTTGGAGCATCAATAACTCCTTCAACAAGCTCCGTTTTACTGACTTTTTTGCTTTTGGTAGCTCTGGTGGATCGTGCCTTCGTTTTTGGAGGAGTTGACGGTGCCGAAGATGGTAGCTCCTCCTCCTCATCAGGTTTCTTCTTCGTTGCAGAAGGCTTACTTCTCATTGAACGTGTGCAAGGCATTTTGATACGGACTGGTTTACCTGACGTGGTGTAGCGATTCCAAAAATCTGGAACACATCAAGAAAATAAAAATTAATCAAATTAAATCCTTAGACATTACAACTATTTTTCAATGATTGAATAGAAATAGAAATATTTAGCGCTTGAAACGCGTATAATAAAATCCGTTGTGTTAAATACTAAAATATTATTATTGGTGACTAGTCTCTTCCCTCCCGCAATCACTTTTCCTTTACAATGGAAGTGTTAATATGAATTTAACATTTAAACTTGATGGACTTACTTTTATTGAAAAAATAAATCGCTCCAACTCCAATAAATAATAAACCACTGCTCAACGGTCACTGGCTGTCGTTGGTCGTTAAAAAAGGCGAGTGGGTTTTCAAAGGTCTTCTCACGGATGAATCCTGCAAACTACCACACAAACAACAAACAAAGATAATAAAAAGATATATAATTAATTACAAATTCATAAATTAGTTAGCAAATCAATAAATAACTAAGAAAATTCCATAATCTTTTATCTGATTGTACAACGCAAATGCACGACAAAATATCAACATTTTAACTTTATTTGCTTACTAATTTATTTAATTTTATCTTTATTTATTTCAACTGACTAAACTACTAAACAGAGTAAGCATAAAAATCAATAGTCTTACGTGATAAAGTAAAAATTGATTAATTATTGTTAATTGTACATCCTTGAAATTTCTGGAGTAGATTGAGGATTCACACCTCACTGCACTCTGCTGTCAGCACTCTCACGTTTAAAATCTGCATTTTTGATTTTAACTGTTCTTCCCTGGATCATTATTGTCATTCACCATTAACAAATTGAAAAGTGTCAGCTGTTAAATTTTAGAATGATTGTTGGAGGAAAAAATCGCAATTTACACTACTGACTACACAAAAACCGGGGCTAAAAATCGGGAATTAAAATACCAACTACACAGTGTAATTTTAAAAACTTCCAATGTCAAAAACTTCTTCAGATTTTCTTTACAGAAACCGAAATATTATCCTTCTTCCACCACCAACGAAGCAAACTGACTAAAAAAGATAACGAACAAAACTATTCAGTCAAAGGTATGGATAGGAAGGAATGAATGCGAATGGATGGACTTGTTGAGTCTCCTTTGCTTTGACTTGAGCTTGATTGAGCCATGAAAAACGCTTTTTTCCCTTTGCTAAGCAAGTCGGAGTCGGAGGAGACAAGAAGGAAGAACAGAAACGAGAAACAGGACCGTTTCACTTCACGTTTAGAAAGGAAAAGGAGCCAACTGACTCAAGTAGCGGATTGGCTGACGGAGATTGTTGGTGGCCAATCAGCAGCGGCAGTGCAGTGTGAAAACAGGAACAAACCTGTACTTACTGTTTAGCATACGCAGAAGAAGTGAGTCGTGTAAAATACAATAATACATGCACGCACAGTTCTTCTCCAGCAGCCAGCCAGCCTGCCAGTGCCAGCCAAGCAAAGCAAGCAAGTAGAGGATTTCAGTTGACGTTGTGTTGTTTTGTTATCGAACTGCTTCGACGAGCTAACTCAAGCTGGATTATATGATTGCTGGATATGATATGCATATGCATGTTATGCCATGCCAAAATGCCAATGCAATGCAATGCCTCGATTTCATTTCAGCTCAGGCTCCGCTCGGCCTCCTGCTCCTACTCCTGCTGGCTGAGTCTGACATCTAATCTGAGTGGGTGCCTTCGTCTTCATGAACGAACTTCATGTGCAAGTGCAGTTCATCTGTTCAAAACAAAGCAAGCTGATAGAGCTCTAAAAGTAGATGTTTTTGTTATAAGAAAAGCTATATAAATATTTCTTGTTGATGCAATAATAATCAATCAATCATGCATGCAGTCAGTACCAGTGCCACACCTGTGTAATAGTAAATGGTGGTGGTAAAAGTGCCTTCGTGCAGAGCTAGAGTAGCGTTTAAAGTGCCTTTTGTTTTGTCATTGTATTGAATGTCACTTGTTGACCTTTCTTCCACGAGGAGCAAAGAGATCTATTTCAGTAAGTTTCACCTGAGGTTGGAGGTGGTCAAGTGCAAGTGTAATTTCGTATTCCTGAAATGTTATAGGAAAAGAAAAGTGGTAAACATGGACATGTGTTGACTGATATTAAAGTAATTCGGTAACGGTATTTTAAACTGTTTTATTATTAGGTCTGAGAATCTCATGTCACATGACATGTAGGAACGAGATAGCTGAAAACTGAAGACAGAAGACCTTTCTCGCTACACGAGCTGACAACAAAGGATTCTGCGGGACGCTGCGCTGCGCTGAGTGTAAACACTGGACACTGGAAGAAAGTTAACCGTATACCGTATCCTGAGATTTTTCCGTTCCTTTTCCTACAAGCCATCATTCATCATCATTACTATCACCAATTACTCTACAAGAAACTTCCGCCTCTTCTGTCACCACTCACCGTCTTTCTCTTCGATGTTCTAAATATCAAATTATCCCCTTGACTGGCTTACCCTTCGATGCTCGAGATGGAGGAGAGCTTCGATTTACTCCGTCTTCCAGATTTGGTATGATAACTGATTATTAGTAGTTGGTACTATTACTACCATTTTAAAAATTCAACTCCCAAAGACTTGGTTGGATAATTTTATATATATTGACATCTGTTGTCATTTGACAAACTTCACAAGAAGTTAATTATCTAATATTTATTTATAATTGTTATTACATAGGCGAAGGCTCACATATGCGACTTTCTGGATGTAAGCTCCCTCATGAACCTTAGACTCACCTGCAAAGATTTGAAAGCTGTTGTGGAACAACCATCGGTCCTGGTAAAGTTGCCAATCAAAATCACGTTCAGTAAACAGCTCCAACGGATTTTGGAGTCTCAAGTTCCTTATAACAACTTTATATTGAGCTTCTTATCGCTTGAAGATCAGACATATTTTAATGACTTTGTGGAGAAATTTGCAGAAGGGATCAGGAAGCTAAAAGTAAAAAACACCGGCGGATATCAAAAGATTGCATTCCTTTTGAAGAATTGTAGTGTTCAACTTGAAGAACTGGAAGTGGACGTTCTCGGAGTTTCAATATTCGCCGGAAATGATGACCTGCTGAACACCGTTTTAAATAATTTTCGAAACCTTCGTAAGCTACTAATCCATGAGCTACGTGGACAAGATAACGACATTAATGCAATTGAAGTGTACTTAAAAATGCTCCAAAATTGTGGCAGTCAACTGACAGAATTTAAAATCCCTTACATTCAAGCTTACAACGACAAGCTGTCGTTTGTACGCTTTGAGATGAACCAAAGGAGGGTTCCATTAGCCAATGCCATTCAAGGAAACGATGTGGATAATATCTTGGTGGAAGAAGACTGGGAACAAGGTGAAGAACAACCAAGGTTGGACCCGCTTCCACAATGGAATCCGACTTTTGATCGGGATATTCTCATCCATCCAGTTGTTGACTACATCCGGTGTTCCAGAAGTGGTCAACCCCAAAAAGTTAAGCGAATTGATGTAAGTTCAATAAAGCACTTTCGGTGGAAGAGTTTCAAAGAGCTACTTGCCGTTTGCTATGAAAAAGGAATTCAACTTTCCAACGTGAATTCATCCCAACTACTGGACTTGCGAAGCGAAATTCTTTCAGAGAATAAAGACTACTGCTGTTTATTTGAGTCGGCGAAGGTAACTCGAATTCACGACGGATTCCCTCTTTCATATATGGATAATTTATGCCAGTTGTATTTACTATTGGATCCTACTGATGAGCACCAAGGATTGGCAGAAGGGGACACTTTATCGCTACCGCAGTTAACTTCATTACGAGTTCAGTTCATGTTCGGAGAGAATATGGAGCATGGAAAGATTTTGATCAAAAAACTTTTTAACGAGTTTAAAAGACCAACAGTCAGGAAACTACATATGGAGTGGTATTTGCTGGAGTCATGTAAGACCATTTCCGTAAATGATGTTACGGATAATTTCCGAAACTTGACCGAGCTAATATTGGATGGGTGGGATGCGGTCGATGACGATTTCAACAATTTATGGTCAAACCTTTTGGAGCTGCAGAAAGTAAGCATTAAAGACTGCAAAAATTTAAACAATCGAGCTTTTGTGGGACGATACAAACTCTCCGACCCATCAAATATTCCTCTCCGCCCACTAAATCGACTGAAAAGTAAGTTCAATACAGTTACAGCTCATGTCATGTTTAATACATACTTAACTTACGTTAGTTGTTTGTCTATTTTATCACATTTAATTTTTTATGTTTTGGTTTTGTTTAGAACTGCACACATTGATCATACGAGACACAACGGGCAATGTAAACGATGTCGCCATTTTAGGATCTTTCCGATGGATTAGTCTACGCTATTTTGAGTTTGATACCACCAGAACACTCAAGGTATGTTCCAAGTTAAAATTAAACTAAAAGCATTTGTAGTTATTTTTTAATTCTACGTTTGAAATGAATAGAAATTAATTTAATGATTCACGGCTTCGAATTGTAGATTGGATGGGAGCTTTACAGCAAGCTATCAAGTACACCACTTGGTAAATCTGTGGAGTATTTCAAAGCGCCACAACCTCTACCGCATCGCTTTTTCAACGAAAAGAACGTCGCAAGAAAATTCAAAAATTTAAAGCGGCGACGTCTGGTTTAAATCGTGTAAATTAAATGTGAAATGGAATGATTGCAAGAAATGGAATGTTTAAATGCTGAAGTTAGATAGGAGTAAATAATTTTTGAATTGATTTTTATTATCATAAGTTGATCATAATTATTCATAATTAAGGCAGAATTTTCAGTATTGAATGTTACCGATGGTGCACGAATCAACTATTTTGTGATTAAATAATTTAATGATGTATCGTATTTTATAATAGCGTAATCGTAAGGAATTTAATGTAATGCAAATATTTATAGCACGTGTACAAATGTAGAATACATCAAGCCGGTAGTAATACTAATTGTAAGTAAGAGTGGATCAAGTTATCCTAGAATGGCAGCGTAACCTCTATCATCTTCTCTTGTGATGTATGCTCGTCCCCCATTGTGTCTTGCTTTATGAGGTTTACGGGGTCTTGGGTGGTTTTTGTATCTTTGACGTGTTCCAGCACTTCCCCTCACTGTTCGGTGGAGTATGGGGCTGTCTTCCATACCAATTAGACTGAGTTCGGGATGAAAACCTCCAACGTTAACTTCATTGTCGTCGTAGCTCATTACGGCAGCAATCATACTTACAAAAATTGTAAGGATGAGAAAGAAATTAAAATATGTTCTAGCCATATTGTGGGAATCGTATACGTAACTTATCCTTGTTAATTATTGAAATTGGAAAATACTTTCTTTGGTTAAGTTTTAATTTGTGCAACTTTGTATAAAAAGTATTTGCTTTTCTTTTCCGTTGGTGTTATGTTTGCGCTAGCCAGACAATATCTGTTTTGTTTCAATCATGTGTATTACGAATTTATAGTCAAAGTTTAGTCATTAAGAACTTGGAAAAGTTATACCTTTAAGTTATATTTAGGTAGTAATGAATGATCAGAATTTTTGTGGTTTTTTGTTTTCAAATCTGTTGAATCGACGAATGTGTCAGCGAGATTTCCCTCAATTAACCATAACATTGACCTTCGGCCGGCGTACAGGAAACATGTCGGTTTCGGTTTTCCATAGGATGTTAGTAAGTAATTCTGAGTGCGTTTTGTAAGTGTGTGGTGGGCATTGTGGTGTATAATGTTTACTTGATATTAGTGGTGTCATCAGGTCGGTTTCGAAGAAAATACATGAGAAATAGGAGATGACAACAAAACCACGGTTTAGTAATTAATTTATAGACAATTGTACGATAATTATAATTTATAGTACTTCCGCCAGCTCGCCCAATGAACGATATCTCGATATATTTATTTATGCGCATTTACTTATGGTCAGATATTAAGTCAAATAATGCGGTTTTGTATGCCTTTTATACAACGTTAAAATAAAATTAAAATTGAAATACTCAATCAGTAAAACATAACAATAAGCTCATTAATTTACACAAATGACAAATTAATATTTATTCTGGTTCATACGCTTTAGAAAAAAGTGGTCTTCACAAATATAATAAACAGTGAATGGGTGAATCATATCATCATCATATATCCATCGCACCTGAATTCCTATTAGTATCCTTCATGCTTTGCTTGCCAGATTTCGCCCTTAGCATTCTTATTTGTGACCTTTCTAGGACTTGCTTAGCTAAATCAGCAGCCTCCCTAGCATCTTGAGCTGCCCGTGCTGTAGCATCCTCCGCTGCCTTCTTTTTCTTGGAGTATAATGAAAATGCTTCCAAGTTTTGTTGCAGATCTACCTCCTTCATCTCCCCCATCATGTTTCGAACCTTTTTGCTAACTTGTCTGTCGGTGAATGGGGCCGGAAGTCGTTCGTAGCCCAAGCTCTTCCCGGGCATCGTCGGGATAAACACTTTCTGTTCAACGGGAAGTTTTTCCAAATTCAAAAACTCGTCAAGCTTCTTCTTCAATCGATTCGGAAGATTGTGAGGTCGGCAACCGTAGTAGTCTTCAAGCTCTGTTAGGAATTCCTTGGAGGAGTTCTTCATCGATGAGAATCTGAACATGGCATTACGATACTTCTGCCGACGCTCGTAGGGAGCATTCATGTTTAGAGCTGAGAATTCAAAAAATCAAACACTCGTTTAGATTGCCGACGTGTAGTGTACTGTATGAAATATATTCAAATAGGAAGTTGAAGTTGTAATGATAATGATAACTTACTCTTGAGGTAGTAGCCCATGTACAAAGCTGCGCAGTGATCCGTACTCATGAATGGGGCTCTAGGTCTTTTCTCTCCCAGTAACTTTACAACCTTCTTCAACACTGAAATCATTCCCTTGGAGGATAAGTAGGCAAAAGGGGTAATTTCGTCGAACTATGGGTAGAAAATACATACAAGGTAGAAAGTCCATGAAAAAGAGTCCATGTATTATAGAAAATAGAGACAAACTATTATTTTTTTTAGAAAAACTATAACAAATTATTGAAAACTTTAACTTTTATGAGCCCTGACAATTTAATTCGCTTGATGCTTCACAAATGCACTTACGTTGACAGGCTCCGGCTTCCGGGGCACGTTGACTGGCAAAAGCATGTTCCAATATTGGGTAGGCTTCCTCATGAACTTTCTCTGATTTTCTTCATTAATGAAAAGGTAAAGTTTTCGTCTGTACACCACGCAATACTTGATGTCCCCTCTTTGAAGACCCTTATAACTGTAAATGAATGAAGAGTCATCGTTAGCATTGTGTATCCTTCAAACAAAGTCACCTAGAAAGTCATGTAACTTCCGGTTTTGTTTGTATAAACGTACTGATGGTTCGCATGATACAAAACAGGGTCGAAATCCATAAACCCATAATGCTCATGCATTCTCGCCCAGTCATCTTCACTGAGTTCCATCTTTTGCGGAATGTCCTTCGGTGGCTTAGCAGCCTGTTTGCCAATATACCGTTTGGGATTCGCCATAAACTTTTTCACTGCCTGCTTACTCTGAAACAGGTAAATTTTCCCTTTATACTCCACCACTTGGCTAAGATCCATAATTTCCCTGACGGAGACCAGCTCATCGTCATCATTCAGTGCGACGGGGCAGAGGAATCCATACTGGGGATTGAGACGTCTAAAAAGCTTGGTAGTTATTGGACAAGTTCCCTCCAACGTGTTAGGCATTCCGTGATACTGATTCGAAATATAGTGCTGGATTTTCCGCTGCCCTTCCACGCAAATCGCAGACACTTGATCTAAGACCATCGCTGGACTTTGGGAGCTGTCCACTTTATGAATGTTTTGGTATTCTAGGCGGAACCACTCCAGAGTTTCTTTTGTGGCATCCTTATAACTTTCCCATAGGTAGTCTATGCAGTCTTGAGATTCTTCCGGGAGTATGTCTTGCTTCAGTTCTGGAGGTCGGAGAGCATCCACTCGCATAACGACGTCAGTGATTGGTAACTTCAGCTTTATTACGATTGAGGGGGTCATTTCGCGGTAGTTTAGCTCAATCAGCTCGTCAATTATGGTTGGGAAGTCGTCGAACACGACTCCATTGCATTGATACCTTAAAATCCATAATATTAACGTTAAAAATTTATCAAGT
>JAQIWX010001019.1:0-12080 GCA_034696785.1 Lepidocyrtus cyaneus | reverse complement strand
ATGCGACTACATAGATTTGGGTTAGTTATGTTATTTCTGCTGGGGCATTCTTAATCTATTGCTTGCATAAAAAAGCTGATTGGTAGGGACTAGGGACATAATACATTTGGAGGAAAGGGATGAAGGAGAAGCGAGTGAGTGATGGAAATTTGTACTTGGTTGCAGTTGCAGCTCCACGGGACAGGTCAGAGTCTGAGTCTGCATTGTCTGAAAAAGAGCTTGGAAAGCAGGCATGTTGTTGGAAAGCTAGTCTGGGAATCCGTGACAGGCTGAAATTGATGCGTCTTAGATCGACAACTTTAAGTCCTATTAGTATTCACACGGTCCAAAAAGAGAAAGCCACCGCCACCCATACCACCACCAGCAGTAGTGTTGGTGTTGTGGACAGCGACCACCACCATCACTCCCTACATCATCATCACAGAGACACTTCTGGTTGTTCCTCCTCCGCCACTTCGAACTTATCCTTGAATAAAATTGTTATCCCTTCCTCCTCCTCTTCTTTCAAACATAAGTTTAAACGTTGTATACACAATCCCGAGAGTCGACCCTCGTCTCCCGATACGGATGACCCAAAGAAGGCTCGGGATGCTGTGGAAGTGGATATTATGGAAGGGTCCTCGTCCCCAACCCATGAGTTAAATTTGAGTATATCTTCGGCAGTGTCTGTATCCCCGACCACTGCCAAGTGTAGTAACTACGATAAGATTAGTAGTAGTAGTGGTGGCGGCGGGGGAAGCAGGGCCAGTGGTTGTACTAACGAAGGTGGTGGGGAGGGTAGTAGCAGTAGTCTTGGAGTGGTCCCAACTTTCGGCAGGCATGGTAGTTACTATAGTGTGCTTCTTAACACTCGGGCTGGCGGTAGGTATAGAAAATCTGGTGGTGGTAAAAGTGGGACCGGTGGTGGCAGCAAAGGCTCCGATAATAGTGGCAGCCATTTCAAATTTGTGTGCTTTCTCTGTGGTCATGAATATCCGCGTGAGTCCACGCTAAAGAATCATCTGAAGGTGTACCATAAAATTGACACTCCTGACGTTTCCCGAAGATGCAACAAATAGAAAAAGGACACACTTCCCTCCGTCATTGTCATATATATTTGTAGATGCCAAAAAGAAAAGAAGCCGTAAATTAAACTTACACTTACATTTACGCATAGGTACCTATTTACTACAGCTTGAGCAGTTTTTCGCTAACTTGTTAGCAATACATTGTCTCTTGTTATTGTTGTGTAGAGTTTTAGATAGTTTAGAGAAATGAACTTGTTGATGTTACAAAGTATTTCAAACAAAATTCTAATTGTCAAAATATTAACTTTGTCATTCCAGTCATATAATGTTACTATATTTTACATATTTACTGCAGTTTATTGATAATCAAAAATCCCTTTGGACGATCTTAATCATTAATCGGAAATTAAAGACACGCGAGTTTCAGGAATCACTTTTCTCTGACATTGTATCCTGTCCGCACTCATTTATTGCATTGTCATTTCGAAGGTCATGGAATTCATATAACGCATTCATAACATTAATTTAGCAAATTAACTGTTGATAACAGTTTGTTAGTTCATACTTTTACTTTCATTTATCTAACGTTTTGCGAGCAACTTTCTCCCAGCTCAAGACGTTCAAGTCAGCATAGCATTTTTAAATATCATTTGTTTAGATTGTTTATGATTTTCTAAATCCCAATTCTAATTATGTAAATGAGAAAATAATTTTTGCAAAGAAATGTTCAGGAAAAGTTAGGATTGTGAACTCGAAACAGTGATTAAGTACTTCTGTTCATGCAATTGGTCTGAGACTTATGTGGATTATGTGTAATTTTTGCAGGACGAATCTATGGATCGATATTCGAAAAGGTGAAGGGCAGTCCCCACCTCAAGAGGTGTAAATTATGTGGAAAGCTGGTTAGAGGTCGAAAGCATAGATTTGTGCACATGCCCGGTACATACAGCTGCCCGTACGTAGATTCTTTCATTTAATAAAACAAAAATATTTATTTTATCTCATTTATTTTGCTCAATTATCAATTAAAACATTTTCGTTGTCAAACAAGCAATTTTTTGACTTTGACAATGAAATTTTGTAGAAGGCTTTTTCGATGCAAAGAAATAGATTCATTGATTTAAACAAAAATGGAAACTCATTGTAATTGTGTACTGGTTAGGTACTGCCCTTGCGTCTATACTCGTAGTGATAACCTGAATGCCCATGTGAGGGTAAAGCACGGAAAACCGAAGCACCCTTCAACAACTAACAACTCGAGCAACTCCACAAGTCCAACCATTAATTCCGCTTCCAGCACTTTGGTCAGTCTCATCAGTGCGGCCAACGACTACAAATAGTTAAGAGAGTCTCCACCATCAAAACCACCCAAAACCAACTACTAATCAGTCCATCAATCAATCCAATCGTGTGAATAATCAACCGACCAACAACCATCGTTATTCTCTTCATTTTCCGTGTCTCGATTATACTGTATAGAAATACCTTCCAGCTACTTGAATCATGGATCCGGACCAAAGAGTTTTCACTTTCTTCTTTCTCCTCCGCCTTCACTTCACTCTGATTTACTTAGCGCGGGAGGCGAACTACACGGAAGTTTGAATACGTCATCATTATTATTATATATCTTAGCTATATATTTTTTTTCTAGTTATGTAAGGCTACCAAAGGCTTGTTTTAAGGAACATTTAGAACAATTAAGTAATGATTAATCCATGTGAAAGAAATGTTCAGTTAGATTGAATGAGTAAAAGCGTTACTAATGCTCATCCATATATCGTGTCTCTTATCGAAAAGTACCTTGAAACTGCAACCAACAACTAGATACAAGGTTATATGTAAAAAAGAACCGGGGAAACTGAGAACGGAAAGGGAAAGTTTTTTCTTCTGTAGTTCAACAAAGAAAATATTTCACAAGACCAAAAACTAAAATTAACAAATTCGATAGTATATTTAGTCGTGTAAATAGTAGATATTATTGTAGAGGTAGATATCTACATATAACACTAATTGCCGGAAGTAACAAAACTTGTTCAGGTCATACAGGCTTTAAAAGTTGTCTAGTGGAATGGAAGGATGATGAAATGATGATGGGAATGGAAATGGATAGATGTTTGTTTGTGTCCACTTACGGTAAGCAAGCACAGTCTAATGTTTAGGTTGATCATGATAACGTTTCAAACACAAAATGTGCAATTAACTAGAAAATTAAGGATAAAAAAATCTAAATATTTTGGGGGTAATCCGCTTCACGAAAAAGAATAAAAATTAGTATAGCATCCGAACACGCAGACCAATGTAAAACGAAACTACTTTCTCGTAGAGTTTAGGCAGGTGGAAGGTTAGCTTTTATGAATAGAAGATTCGTTTCATGTTCGCGTCTTGTCGCCTATTCGTTCTTAAAAAAATAGCATTCGGTTTTGCACACTTTGTTGGGTTTTCCTTAATTAACTCAAAGTACCTTATTTCCTTTAATTTTGCACTAAAAAAGCTTCCCCTTTTTTAGTCAATTAGTCAATAAAATTGGTTCTTTGATTTCGGAAAGGTTTAGGTAGTTTAGAAATTTAGTCACAAAAATTGTCATTTTTTTGAGTCGGTTCTGTTTGGTAAACTAAGGCACAATCATCTTGTTGCAATGTTTTTTTTTGCTAAATTTAGTACTTTTACTGTAGGAATTACTTATTTTAATAATTTAAAGAATATAACAAATTATAAAAGTAATGTAGAACAATATAATGGGGCTGGGCTAAAACAAACCAACTCTATAACGTGTACAAATCACTATACTAATTAACTATGTTAATGAAAAAATGCCTGTATTTTGCATCGGCGAGAGGGGTATAAATGGACTGCATGGAAAAACAATATTTGGATAGAGAAATCAAAGATGGATGATGAGACGCTGAAAGAAAAATCAAACAATCAGTAAAATCATGATTACTACTACTAATACTTGAATGATAAATGGCGAGCATGAAGACTTTCGTATGTAACTTAAGATCTTCATTCATTTTATTTGTATTGTTTAGGCTATATAACTCTCCGGCTAATTATAATTTAAAACGTGTTCGTGACTTTAGTAAACAAAATGTTGTTCTTCCCTTCTTCCTCATTATACTTAGGTGTCAGTATTTTACTGCTGAAGTTAATTAGAGAGGGACTATTAGGTGAAAACTTCTCAGTAACTTTTTCTTCTTTATTTACGATTGATAAAATATAAATATGACGGTAGTTTAGTAACTTTAGATGTTCATTTGTGTGGCGTGGCTTGTTAAAGTTTTCTAGTGATGTCATTTTGGATGTCGTTGGGTTTAAAAGAACAAAGAAAGAGAGTGGCAGCTCCAGTTGGAATTTTTGCTTATCAAAGTCATTTCCTCTTTTCAAACTAATTTCCTTTCTTACTCAAACAAAGCTTGCAGAAAGTATAGGGTTCAGAGTTCCAGGTAGATGTTTTAAGGAAAGCTAAAAAAATTACGCTACATAATTAGGTAATTACTTATATTAGCCATGTAAACTACTACACAAAACGTGTTTGTCGGGTCCATCACTTTTTTAACGGTTAGAGAAAAATACTAGATTGATTTTTATATACGATTATAACAAAAAACTGGAAACTGTTTTTTACGAATTCTTCTACAGGAAAAAATGGTAGAAAAAAAATTAGGGAAATTAGTGATTATTTGTGAAAATTAAAAAGGAACAAGCTCGTTAGCGTTGTCAGAGCTTAATTGACTGCAGAATGCTGTTAAATTTTTGAACTGCTAAAAAATTGTGAGTTTTGTTCAAAGCACTAAAAATTATATACTTATATACAGTTCATCCTAACCGGGTGTGAACTTATTGATGCCTGAACTAAAAAAAATTGACTTCAAAAATCTAACTAAAAATTTTATATATATAAACAAACCGTATCAACTTATTCATATTTCTCAACAAAACTGTTTGTGGAACATGAAACATGAAAAATCTGCTGTGGAAAAATTTCTGCCTTGACAGAGTAACAAATTTATTTAAAAAACTAAAAAATTATCTATTCTATACTAAACTATATACACAAAAACTATATCTATATAAAAACATAACTGTATCTTTATACTTATATATGCGAAGCTATAGATAGAACTAGAGAGTATAATTTATTTACAAAATAATACGGTTTAAGTACATGAGAGAAAAAGAGTCAGAAAATATGTAAGGGGGAAAACTTTCTACAAGGGAAAGCACGGAATAGATTATGGTTGAATAGGAAAACACGGTGTATCATAAATAGGTAGATAAGTTAGCTGTATAAAATCTCGGGCTTTTAAAGAACATTTTTGTTAATATTGTACATGAAAAAGTTTAAAATACAGTTAATATATTATACTGCCTACGTATGTGTAATATTATGTGTAGTAGAAGTGAAGTTAATTTTAGTTTGATTATCTTATGTAGATAGGAATAAAATGACCAGTTTATAGTGACTGTGTTTTTTTAATGGTGCACAACTCGTTTTGTCCGGTTTTGACGATACCAAAAAATTACCATTTTTGATAGCATGTTTCTAACATTTAAGTAACAATTTTGTGTGTGCTAATTTTTTTTTGTAATTAATTATACATTATAGTTTCTAATTATTAATAAAACAAAATGAATGTATAAAGCCATGCGTGGAAAGAAAGAAAGGCTTGAAAGGATTTTTAAATGAGAAGGGAATATATAAACTCCAAAGATTGACTTCGGAGTGCTTTATGGATCTAGTAAGAAAACAACAATTAATTATACCTACATTACAATATTATAGTTTTATGTTACATTTTTATTAACCCTGCAGATATACGTATAATATATGTACGTAGGGTGGCGTCTTTTTTGGAAGGGTGTGTCGTTGGGTACGTTTTGAATGAAAGGAAAAACACATTAATGATTATAATTAAAAGAATGTTTATTTGCTAGCGTTGATGACACGGTTTACTACGGCTTTGTTGTAAACTTAAAGTACATTCATAATGATTTCAGTTTTTAGTGACCATATTATTATAGCTAAATATTATACATTACTACCATATCATTTACTTGATCGTTAGAGTTTTTAGAAGAAGTTTTTTTGCTTTCTAATCTCATTTTCAACTTTTGTTTCTTGTTTTTATTCATGTTACTTAATCTTTAAGACTTCGTTTTTTTTGTTTTCTGGCTGCTGTTGTTTTTAAAAGATAAAGCCATTCTTGTTTCCTCACTCTTATATGATTCCCAAGGAAAATACTTGAGAGAAAAGTGAACCGGAGAGGGGTATTGAAAAATCGTATCATAATAGATATGAGACGAGAGAATAAGTTTTTTTTAAGCAAGTTGTTTTGTTTTTCTTTTCGAGCTAATCGTTAATTACTGTACTGTTTACAAAATAGTAGAAATATAAGTAAAGATGATTGTTATTCACTTTATATATCTTTATTGTCTTTACAAAGTACTATATATATCTTTTAGTGGTAGGAAAATGTATTTGTGTCTTGCATTATGAAACGTGTCCGTATATAAAAACTATAATCGTAAATAAGAAATCTATATGTACCTATTACATTATGTTATACTTGTTTAGTAAAATGTTTGGAAATATAACAAGATTTTGAGTTCATAAATAAAGCCAACGAACGCCAAAAAGTAAAAAAAAAAGTTATGAAAATTGTGGAGATCCTGTCCAACTTGTAAATAATTTCATTTTTCATTGTTGATTGAGTCTTTTCTCGGAAATCGGGAAGGGATATCGGAAGGTAAAGGTTTCTGGCAAATTCTGGCTTGGCTCCTTCTTTGCAAAATTCGGAAATATAAAAACGGTCTGTAGCTCTCATCATAATTAGTTGGGTTTACCATATTAATATAACGGTGACGGTGTTTACAACTTAGGTTTGGTCTCACTCATGCTCATATTAATTTCTTTATTTAGGAATGGTGATGGGTTATATAAAAGTATTCTAGTAAACTGCACTATGGCATGCACTCTAAAATTGTAAGTTTATCAAAACGCACACTTTCATTTTATTTAATTTTTTTGAGGTGGATGGCTCTTTTCATAACTGTACATTATGTAGGTATATTTCATAGGATTATGGTTTATCTAGCTCTTTAATAACGTCTCTATTGCGAGGGTCTTATGGTGTATAATAGTTAAAAATAATAGCAGCTCACGCACTTTATTGGGTTCGTAGGTTTTTTCTTCCCCTTTTTCTTAACTGAATAACATTTTTAATAACTTCTCTTTAGAACTAGTAGAAAACTAAATCAAACAATATTAACACTGGAAAGTAGATAGTTTTTCAAAATCCTCCTCCAAATTACTATTTTTTTTTGGAAAGTACTAGTATCAGTCCGTAGGTAGATCGTTTACTTTCTCTCGAAGAAAGAAAAGTTAACAAAAAGTATTTAAAATAACTTATTTATTATTGCCTTATTGTTCCTTTTTCCCAGCAAAAAACAAATGTTTTAAAATTCCTTCTTCTTCTGTAATCTTTACTCGTACCTCATAAAGGTTGACTTATTTGGGGGCTACAATTTAGTATATAGCTTTTTTATATTGAAATATCAACAATTATTTTTAAAAAATATTATAATTTTGACATAATCAACTTGGTAGAAAATGGTGGCTACATAAACTGAATTTAACAGGTCAGGGGTCATTTCCACCTCGTCCATGCTTCATATTTGAGGCGGTGAGTCCAAGTTCGGCGGAAAGGGGCCCTAGCTCAGCGGAGAGAAAGCGTTGTCGCCTTTGTGGCAAAGTTGTTTCAAACGACTATCAACATTACAGAGTCCATTTTCCAGGAAACTACCCCTGCCAAATTTGCCAGAGCCTGTTCAAGGTTCCTCACACAATTTCTATAAAAAATATATATCTTCATTTTTTGCATACAAGTACAACTTGAGAGTATATTCCATATATGTTGTGTCTATTGTCATTTCATTGTTACTTTCCAAAGAGGAAGGATTACTGGAAGACGCATATGCGTAAGCAGCACCAAGTGGCTTTCCCCTCCGCTGCGGAGTCCAAGGGTGCAGAAAAGAAGAAAGAGGGCGCCGGGACCTCCTCGAAGGTGGTGGACAAGGACAAAGATAATCACCTCACCTCCGACAATTCTCATCGTCTCACCCCCACCACCAGTCACCATCATCAAGAGCAAAGAGAAAGTAGGTTTCCAACAAGAAGTACTAGAGCAAGCGCTGCCGCCACCGGAAGTCAGCACCATCATGGAGTTGACTCCAAATAGTTTTTTGAAATGGATGATAATGGATCGAGTATTTTTTGTGTGTGGATCAATCTCTACCATTGTTGCCTTCTTATGAATTACTTAAGCGTACAAAACAGTAGATTCACGCTCGGACCGCTTCTAGTAGTAGATCCATGTATCATTTTTCTCCTATAAAATGTTAGTCCGAACACTGAAACCTTTACATGACTGCATCTTACTTTACTTCTCAATTTTATTATGTAGAGAACAGTTTTAATTTACACCATATCCGGTTTTTAATCCAAAGCATTTAAATTGTAGGTAGTAACTGTGAAATATGTATATTACTTTAGTCAATCAATGTGTGTTCCTATCATCAATGTTTAAAACCCAGTCGTTAGTTTTGCAAAAGTAACTCAAAATTCGCTGTTATGAACAGTTTGTAATCAATTATGCTAGTGAGTTATTTTATTGCAATAATGAGTTCCTTGAAAGATTTTTAAACAATGTCATTTACATCAGCTTGTCACGAGAGCTTGTCAACCTCTGCTAGATTAATTTAGAATTTAATGTGAAAATTTAGACCATAAATATATGTATATAAAAATGAAATATGAAATGCAATCTAGTTTTTAATCAAACTGAGCTTACATGTAATATGGGCTAACTGAAGTCTAAAATCTAATTGTAAAAAACGCAATACCAAATCAAACCAAACTTTTTTGTTCTCATAGTCAATCCAACAATGCAAAGGTTGGTACAGTCCCTGCATAATGATAAATATATAATTTTAAATTAATTTTTAAGAGAGATCTCGTCGCTTCATTTCTTGATCATTTACAATTATGTCGAATGTTATTCCTTTACGGGAAATTAATCAAATTCCCATTATACTTCATACCTACGTTATACTGACTAACCAAATCCTCTCAGCCGCTACTAATATTATTTAAATTTTCAGTAATTTATTTTCGGGAGAATGATTTAAAAGTAATTGTAGTTGTTAGTCATTAAACGGAATCATGTGTAAATCATGTACTATTGAATATATATTATGCAATCAAGAAGTGATGAATTAAAAAACGTAGATGTAAGACTATATAGTTGATACTGCAGCGCATATACGTACATTATTTATATATGTATTAATCAAATCAAATTTAACTGACATATGAAAGTCATAATCAGAATTACCACGTGCCAATAACCCGAGAAAAAATTATGTAATTACAAAATTAATATTCACGAGAAGAAAATTAAAGCATGTAAATTATGAAGGAAGTAAATATTTATTTAATTTAATGAAAATTGTAATAAAATTGGACACTGAACAAGTTATTAAATCGATTTTGATTTGTATGAGTATATATAACTTACATACTTAATTGCTAAACGATTGACTTTTGCTATGCATGAGAATGGTGGATACCTACATACATTAAATGGAATTAGATTGTACTGGATTTAAAAATCTCCCTGAAACATCGACGAAGCGAGCGTACGAAACATCTGGTGAATTTTCATGATTTCATCAGTATAGTTAAATATTCATGTGATTCAGTGTTGGCTGAACAAGTTATCGGTGTAGTTGCATCAAAATCTTTGGTTAAACTTACTCTAATTCTAATCATTGACAAACGACAAGAAACAAGGTGAAGGGGAAAACGGTAAGTATTTTAAAAAAGCTTTAAAGCAACAGTCCTGGACACCCGTTCGTCCCCAAACAATGATGTCACTGTGTAGTTTCATACTATACATGTACAATTCGTAATTCTTGATGACTGAACAAATCTACCCACTACCGATATTCAAAAATTTACAAACATTGAAATACTACTATTGACGCTTCTCTAAAGATTTGAATTTAGCTTCCAGTCGTTTAGAATAGCTGTCCAGTTTATAAGCTGCCTGCTCCAGTTTGTTCACACTGTCTTCAATTTGGTCGATTTGTCTTAAATGTGGTTCCAAGCTCTTGTCTACAGTTACAGAAGAAGTAATATATCATTTACCTACTTATTTGAACTGTACAGTGTGCATTAAATCATTAATATTGCACTGGAAGATTAATTAAGAATTACAGGCTGCACACAACTTACACTTATCATTGAGTTCATGTAAACTCCTAGCCACATTTGTCGAGATCTGTCTCATATCGGAATACTTGGAAGCGGTCGCTTTGTTCAGATTCTCCAACAGTTTATAATCCTCCTGTAAAATTGAAAATATATTTATATTTATTTCGTTAAATTAAAGCACTCCAAATATTGGACACTGACAGACACCCTCATCGTTTACGTTAATTGCCATTGATAGTTGATTGCTTAGTTTTACCTGAACTAACGTGAGCTCCCCTTGCAGGTACACAGCAGTCTTTTCGAACATGGCTCGCGCTAAATGATCCAGGGAGGGGTCATGCTGCTCCCTGATATCCATACTCATCATGCTTTCCGTCATATCACAACCTAAACAAATATCAAGGCAGAGAGAACATCAATTAGAAAACTCACTATCATCAAACACTTTAAAATACCTGCATTTATCTTGATTTTTCGTTTTCAAATTAAATTAACCTGAGGTATTTAATAGGTCCTTATCCTTATCAGACAAACCTGGTCTCCCAGTATCATCCCCTTCCCCACTTTCCCCGGGAACCTGCGACATAATTACCTATAATGATTTGTCTTTTTCACAGAACACCTCACTAACTATAACGATCTGTTAATTAAAAAAGTCCCTCATTGTTGATGCGATGGTCAATTTCTATAAATGTTCAAGTCTTGTCGATGAAACAAAGTTAAACACTTTTGTAAACGATGATATGTATTTTAACGTAACTTTTTCCCATTTAACTTTTAACTCCAAACAGATATTCTCAGCAGATGCAAAATTCCTTCAAAGATATGCTTTTAAAATTTATTTATTTTTCCAGCTGTACAGAAATTATGTAATGTTGTTTTTCTCCAGCAGCCTGGTACAAACATACAAAAAAAAAACATCAGAATAATATGGGATTGCGCAGACAGTTTCAAGGATGGACTGGGGTAAGCTGAGTTTGTCTGCTTTTGCTTTGTTGCCTTTTTATGCTGCTGTTGCATTCGAGTGTGTGTGGTATATATGCACTGCATCTTCTTGCATAATGGTAATGAAATGAATGATGTGATGTGATGCTTTTTACATGATTTGGGTGAAGTGAATAAAGTTAAAATTACATAATAGATCTAAAAATATTTTAATAATCTTTGACATCGTTTTGCTTTGTTCCATATTGGGTATACGGTATACGTTTTATTGAGATTCAATGCAAATGACATGACATATAAAACATAAATGCATGAAAATATTTTTTTTTAATCGAAACTAAAGTTAACAAGCCTTAGAATTTCATTAAATACGCAGCGAAAACAAAACTGGAGCATGAGTTTGTGTTGTTATTTACTGGTAAGACGTTAGTGAACAAACTTGACTACGATTAAATCTACATAAAATCGAATGCACAGGTAATTGAAGTCTGCATTTTAAAGAAGACTTAACAATGACGAAGGATCCCCGGAAGGCAGCGTTTTTAGTAGCTTCCCCATCCACCGTATCCACCTGAAAATGTTAATTGCACATTCTTGATTAAAAATATGTGGAGGTTCGTTAATGAAAGGAACTGTGTAAACTAAAAACGAATTGCTGAAGGATAGCAATTTTGATTTTCGGAAAGAAGTCATTGGTATATGTGCATGCATATCAGGTAGGTTAGCGTGTTCTTTTTCAAATTGGAAGTTTTTGTGTTGGGAAATAAGTGCTAATTGCTAACCTAATCCACGTCCACCGAAGCCACCGAAGCCTCCTCCGTGCCCAAAACCATTGCCAAGTCCACCATGACCTG